>JAJJMA010264011.1:0-19460 GCA_023529015.1 Papaver nudicaule | reverse complement strand
GGGTTGGGTTGGGGTTGCGATTAATCTCTTCTACTATGAACGTAGAAACAGCATCACAAAGATTCCACTGACAGGATTCTAAGAAAAACAAGGCTTCTGCTTTAGAACCACCTGTGATTTCACAAAAGGTAGCTACCATTTCTTCTTTCTCCATCACAATAAGAAGATGGGACTGTCGATTGCTCTCTCTTTTTTCTCCGGTAAGTCCGATGTCGATTGCTCTCTCTTTGATGTCAATTGCTCTCTCTTATTATCTTCTCCGGTAAGTCAGGTAAATATTAAGGAGATGTGGTCCCTAAGAATTACCGACCCTCCAAATTGAAACGGAAGCTGGGGCGTCCGATTGCGAAAGTAAACTCCACAGTAATTCGTGGCCGTCTGATTTCAAAATAATGGAGGCCGTCCATCAGTTCCGGATGGACGCGCGAGATTGTTTCCCAATGTTATCATCTCGGAGTCATTCGTGACCGTCTGATGGCAAATTATGTCTACAAAATTCCGTAAATATATCTATCCATTGTGCCTGAACTTTTCACCTCCTCTTTCGGGGCTCTTTTGGTCTTTTCGCTTCAGGTTAGATTTTAAGACGAACACAACCAATGTTTTTCGCTCTCTACTCGTGCGACCTTTTTTCCTCTCCGTCTCTTAGGTTACAGATTTTTATTCTCTGATTAAAATCGTGATCATTAGGTAATTGTTTTTGGGTTTTGTTTGGGTTTTGTGATGTTGGATTTTTCTCACGGTTTGATGTTATCAGATGTTAGTTATTGATTGATGTAAATTATGGTTCATCGATTTTGTGGATTAGGGTAGATTGATTCTGAAATTATAGGAATACTGATTAGGGGTTTGCTCTATTGATCAAATTTTCAGGTACCACTTACAGTGAAATTATAGGAATATTGATTTATTAAATTTTTTAAAATCTGCCTGTCTTTGAATCCGAAATCCGGCTAAAACACGCCCCGTTGGTGTCTCTTCCACGGACAGATTGGCTGTGGAAAGTGTTCTTACCAGACGGGTGTGACCGGAATCATGAAGCGGCGAATGTGTTCGGGTCGGATAAACGGGTTGAAGAGATGAAAATGAATGTGGATTTTCCTCATACTTTAGTGGTGATTGGTGGGTTTGATCCGTTGAAAGATTGGGCAAGGAGATATTACGAAGGGTTGAAGAAATGTGGGAAAGATGTGGATTTGATTGAGTATCCGAATGGTGTTCATGCTTTTTATTGTTTTCCTGAGTTGCCTGAGACTGATTTGTTGTTCAAAGAAGTTCGGGATTTTATTGCTAAGAAATGTGAAGCAAAATTAATAGTATTATTATTTTAGAGCAATATTCTCTATCAAAAAAAAAAAAATTTAGAGCAATATATGTTAGTTTGAGTGAACTGATGCAAGACGTAATGTTTAGCTAAAACAACATCAAAACAACCTCACTCATTGTCCATGTTATTCGGCCCTCTACAATTTTTCTTCCTATATTTAAGGTTTTCATTGTAGTTTCGATAATCCAATTTTATGCACAATACTGCATTAGAGTTTTGGTTGCTCTATTGGTTTATGTCCTGGAATCAATCTTGATGAAGTAGTCAAATGTAGAATATGATGTAGCCTTTCATAACGCCGGTAGTCAAATCATTTGGCTTGAAGATGCACCATAAGCCACTTGACATAATGGTTAACATTGAGAATATTAATGAATCATGCTGCCGGCTAATTATTATTATTATTTTTTTTTTGAGGAAAGAAGGAGAATATTAATGATACTGCAAAGAAGAGTACAGACTGAACGAAAACAAACACAACATACTCTACAGACCAAACTTACTCTTTGTCTAAGAGTTGGCTGATTACACTAGGTGGTTCATGCCACCAGACTTGAAATCTGACACTAAATCGGGCGAACTTCGCTTAAGAGTCCGCCACTTTATTACACCATCTATTTTGATATTGAACACACAGACTCTAGGGATGAGAGGATTCGTTTACAATCAATTATGATATTTTAATTTACCCAGCTGAAATCCTTATGATTCCCTGTACTAGACTCTATAACAGACTTGTTATCTCCTTCTATGATAACTCTAGATAGCTTTAAATCTTGAATCCATTCAAGGGCTTTGAGGAGAACTAGAGCTTCTGCTTGCTGACTATCTCTTACTCTGCCTGAGAAGGCCATAGTTGCCAGAAATTGTCCTTCACAATTACGAATAACAAGAGCAAAACCAGCATTAGAGTAACCTGTTTTATAAGAAGCATCAACATTAATTTTCAACCAATCAGTTGATGGTCGTTTCCAGACAGATTCATGTTGTATGCTTTTGAACATTGTTAGTTAAATGTAGAGAGTGAGAAATAGATGTCATATAATTGTTAATTCTAATGAGAATGGCAGTAGGAGATAACTTCTTATGCTGATAAATTCTCTCTGATCTAGCCTTCCAAATGTGCCAGAGTGTACAGGCTGCTAATTGAGCTAGGTAAGGGTGTTGTGCTTCTAGAGAGTTGTTGTTATCAAACCAGGAAAATATCCAATCTTGAAGAGAAGAACTGTTGGATTTGGAGTGATGTGGAGCTGTAGAGATACCAAACCAGATTACAATTACATCTGCAAATGGAGATTGAAGCAGCAGGTGTGAACTGGTTTCAACTTCTACATTGCAGAAAGTACGAAGACAGCTAATCTCTGGTTTGTATTGGTTGTGCTTCTTGTTGAGCGGAAGAACATCTTTACAACATTTCCAAAGGAATTGTTGTATTTTGTATGGAACTACCATATGCCAAAGCTTCATCCAATGCTTCTCTTGCATTTTGCACTTATTTCTGCTACTCTTAATGGGTTTAGATAACTCTCTGTAAAGAGACTTGGTAGTGAATTTACCACATCTTATGAGAGACCATCTAAGTGTGTCTTTTCCTTCCTTTGGTATTCTGATTGAAGTGATAGATTTAATTCTTGTGTGAACAAGTCCTTAACCACATGGACAGGTCCCACAAAAATTCTTAAAATGGTAGAATGGAGTACAAAACAATGCCCATCAAGCATTATTTTTTTTTGAGCAAAGGTTTTTGTATACAGTATATTCTAATATCGTAAGCTCTCGCTACAGGCTATAGTTAGACTTGATAAGATTTTATCAGATTTTGGGAGCTTACACAAATACTCAGAGCAAGCACTATGATGCACTAAGAGCAATTGCAATCATGGTGCTATACACCAATTTTTGGAATAGTCCACCGGCTGTCATGGCTGCACTAAAACAGAAAACTCAAATTCAGTAGTTTTTCGCAACAAATATAAAGTGGCGAATAAATTTGGTGGTGAGATAGTGGGACGTGATTATAAATCACGTTTTGCACGTAACGCAATTAAAAATCACACACAAATGAAAACGTGAATCAAAATGGCGTTGGGAGCAGACACGAAAAAATATTTCACCCGAAGCATAAATGTGAATTTAAACAACGTTCAACAAACGTGATTTCAGGTCACGCATGTTGCACATACGTTATATATAAAAGCGTTTTGAGGTCAACGTTTTGTGAGTTTGTTAAAACCAGACTGAAACTTAGGGTTGTCAATGGATATCCGATTATCAGCTATTTGTCCGGTATCGTTCCGTTAATATTGGATTGTATCCAAAACTTATTGGAACGGATATCTATTACCGTTAACTAACGGATAATAGCATATTAATGGAACAAATATTGTAGAGCTTATATCCGTTCAGTTAAATATCCGTTCCGTTAAGAATATGGGTGTTTATGTAATTTTTTATAAATCCTAGGCTATTGTTCAAGTATTCTTTAATATATTTTTTAAATCCTTGTTTAATTTTCACTTTTTTACCTTTTCTTTTATGAACAAGTAGTCTACTAGTGCTACTACTAGTTTGTTGGGATTTTATTTTTTTGAAAAATTGTTGGGATTCTTATTTCTATCGCGATTTCTTATTTTGGAATTAAAAGATTGCGAATTTCTCTTTTTGATATTATGTAGAATTTAAACATATTAAGGAACGGATAATTAAGGGATATTATCCGTTATCCGTTATATTAACGAAACAGATATAGTATGAATTTTTACTTTGCGTTGGATAATTAACGGATAACAGATATCAGTTAAAAATTAATGGAATGGATACGGTACGATCAATATCCGTTTCGTTAAGTACCGTTGACAGCCAAGTGAAACTAAAGTCACTTTAGCATTGACTTAATCAAAGTTAACATATTCATAAAAAACGTTAATTAGAATTGTTAAAAACGTGTATTGCACGGGCAGTATCTATGAGAAATCTAGGGTTAGACGTTTATTACTAAGATGCCCTTGTGTCTACTTCTCTATAAATAGAGGCTTAATTCTTGTATTCTACACACATATGGAATAAGAGTTCTCTCCTTCCTCTCTCTATTTTCTGTCTCTTATTTCACACTACGTTATCATGCTCGTAGCTCTGATCACTGAGCGGTTTATGGTGATCAATTTTTTTTATTTAGTTTTCAAAACATAATTCTAAACCCTAACTTTAATTAGGTTTAATTTTATTTTTCCATCAAAGTTTATATCGATCCGTAAATAGTTCGAAATAGGTTTGATTTAATACTGTATAATTTTGCAAATCGGATGCCATCTTCCTCTTGCCTTTGATAATTAGATATTAAATTAAACATTGCTATGATAGATTTACGGACTCATGATTCTTTTCTCAATAAGCCTGCACTGATTTTGGACGGATTTGTTTTAGTATTTGCTGTGCAAATTCTAACTTAATTTAGTTTGTATAGAAGGTCGTCTTCGAGATTTAAGAGAACGTAATTACAGCCGCATGTGTGGCCGGCGTTATTTTTCTATCTTAAGTTTTCCGATACTAACTCTATTTTTTTTTTATGCATGTACAGTGCAGGATCGAATCAACATCCTACTTATTCGACCAGTCGTACATAATTGATTAAAGTATACGCAGGGATAATTTAACTTCCACTTCCCCTCGTACACGTAACGTCTCGTGTTCTCTGGGATTAAGATAATTGTTTTTTTTGGATGATTTTTTGTTCCATAGTATTCTATCAAGATTTTAGATGCTCATTTTTCTTGTATACTGGTTATCTCTATTTTTATTTTTCTTAATATATTATCATAATATGGGTGATCAATATTTCAAAAAGTTTGATTCCCTTTTCTTCTCTAATCCTTCTTCATAGAGAATGAAAAAAAAAAAAATCCATCGAAAGATGGTATACAGTTTCGATTCTGCTAAAGGAGACTGTAATCACCGAAAATGGTGTTATTTTGGATTTGATTGCCATTACGGTGATGAATTACATGCATGGTTGCAGACAACCTACGACCAATTACTTTGGTATCTTTGTCAATTGGGCATTGATCATGTATTCATATATGATTTATATTCTTACAAGGAACCATTCATCATCAACCACTTATAAATTCGATAATAACGTTGATTTCTTTATTTTTCTTAATAAGAATCATAACCAATTCTCTATCTATCCTCGAATGAATGAGATATCGTTATTATCAATTAACATTTGCAAATACCAACGAAACGAAGAATTGCCCAATTCCCGAGGGATATCAAGCAATTTTTCCTCGTGGTATAATCTCCAAAAATTGGACCGTTGGAATACGGTATGACACATTGATTAGTGGGTGCATACCCGGCTTGTTAGCGTATATTATAAGTCCTTGTAGTGACTAAATCTTGAAATTAATTTCTTTTGATATAAGTGTCCATGTTTTCATTCTATTTTATTTGAAAGTGAATGATTATTTTCTCGTCAACCCTACTATGCGACGAAGTTATTGGAGATTTATTTGAAAATCCATGGTTGATGGTAAAAATGTACGTCTAGTTGACTACATTTTGTTCAGCGCTGAACGATTCAGCGCTGAAAAAGTGAGAAAACGCTGAATCATTCAGCGTTGAATCGTTCAGCGTTAAATAACTTTTCCGAGTCCGACAATATATTTTGTTTCTAACTCTGTTTTCTCACACTCATGTTACACCACCAATCTACTGACACCGGTTATGCAAAAATGAACGAATTTCATACCAAAAAATCAAATTAAAAAAAAAAACAAGTTGCACCATATTTTTAAAAAGAACAAAAAAATTCATTAACTAATAACTTAAAATAATACATTGAAATTAAAATACGCTCATTCGAATAATGTGTTCGTTACACATTTTAGGAGGAAAATTACGAATGAGTATTCCTTAAACGAATTACATTGACATCTAATTACTTGAATAACTAATAAGTGCAATGATTAGTCATAAATCAACATACATCGAAGGTTATGAGAAAATCCTTTAGCTCATGATAATGTGCTTCGTACTCGAATTCCTTTCCTTTACCTTGTTTCCATATCTTCAAAGTCGTAGCATAAACTTCATCATCCTCCGTAACATCTTTCCCAAGTTTAGCTCGGATCAATCTCCCCAAGTGCATAAAATCATGAACGTTTTTGTGTATGATCCACCCTCGCTCTGACAGGCATCTTACATCTCACACATATTGTTTTGATTCAAACTCGAAGTCTTCCTCGATATAAATCCACTGGGAGTGCCAATTGACCCTACCACAACTTTTTTTTAATTCATAATAGTAGATCACATTTTTACAAAGACTTAGATCTTCTTCCCACGTAAATGGAGCGAAGCTTGGTTGCTTTCGTGTTGATCGAGGAGGAGATAATGGTTTTTGAGATGGTGGGTCATCATAATAGCATTCATCAACTAGTTTCTCAGTGAAGTTCTTATAGGTATATCATTTCTTTTGCGGGGGAGATGATGGAGGAGGTGTTGAGATGGTTTCATTTGGTTTCCGTAGCAAATATAGGATTTGTTGTGGTGATCGAGTTGGCCTTTCGGCGTTTGACGATGAATTTTCCATTTTAGAAGGGATTTTTCTTTTGTTGATTGGGATGAAGGAAGAAGGTTTGAGAAGAAGAGGGTTATGAATTTTGAGAAGAAGAGTTCTCTCTTTATATAGATAAATCCCCAACGGCTAGTTAATGGCTATATTTTGTGAATTTTGAATTTTGGTGATTCGAAAAACTAGTCGTTATAAGGTGTAGAGGGAGTGTAATTTTCATCAACGGTTAGTTTATTTTCAAATAATAGATCCGTTGGTGTTTACAACGGTTATATTTTCAAATTTACAACGGTTATATTTTCAAATTATAGATCCGTTGGTAGCGTTGAATGGTTCAGCGCTTTGACCCAACGTTGACGGTCAAGCGCTGAATAGTTCAGTGCTTTTTGGAATATGCGAATAACGCTGAACCATTCAACGCTCAGCGCTGAACCATTCAGCGTTTAGACGTCCAATCTCACAATGCCATAAAAACGACTATAAAAACTTTTCTAGAGAGTTGGGAAGCACATGTAGGAGATATTTTCCTTTATGGTATTTATCGGATTAACCTATGACCTTGGTTGCCTGATCACGTTCTTGTCTATTCTACGGTCCTTCTCTTCTGCAACAAGGCCATTTAAGAACTGATACGTAACTACAGGGTTTTAACTGAAGCAACGTACGGTTGTACAAGGTGTTGTAAGACCTAGTTAGCTCAAATCTAGTATACTATATTGGACACTATAATACTAAGCCTAACCTTACCTCTCCATGTCTACTGCACTAGAAAAATAGGTGGGATCATGGAAAGAGTTCGCAAAACTTATGATTCGTAGAAAGTCTATACATGCCTTGATAATCGACGGTATACCAAAACCGGGGTCTCACAACTCGGTCCGATTAACAAGCCTTCCTTGCAAATTAATTTAGGGGTGGCGAATCTCACAGTTACGTGAGATTGACGCTTCTATATAGTGTTTTCCAGAGGGTACGTCTAGAACTGTTGTTTTGCCTATCAGGACCCAGAGGGTCCGTCTAGAACTGTTGGTTTGCCTATCAGGTCCCAGAGGGTTATATGTTAGTTGATATCAACATTATAAATAGATTCCACGCTACCATAAGATGTTGTACATGAATTTTTAGTGCTCCATAAGATGAATCTAAATTAGAGACATAAATCTTGTTACTCCCAATATCCACCGCAGCAACAGCATACATATCATACATCCCCACCACCTGAACATCCAACTAAATCATCAATCAAAACCCTAATTTCCACCCAAAAATCAAAAACCTAACACCTAAAACACTAAGAATTCGTACCTGGGGAATGGCGTAAGGAATAGGACGACGAATTGAACGGTTTTGAAAGCGACGAGTTGGAACTAAACCAAAACTAGCAGCGCCTCTGGTGGTTCTACCACCGAAACCTCTGCCTGTACCTCTGAAAGAACCTCTTCCACCACCTCTTTCAGATCTCTTGTTGTTCTTGATGAGATCATCAAAAGACATATCTAGTGAAGTAGACATTGTTGCAGAGAGAAATTTGTTGGTTAGGGTTTAAGAAGAAAAACCAGAAAGGAGAGAGATCTATAAAGGGTTTGTATAGGGAGCACCGAAGCGGAGAAAAAGTAAAGTTGGTGGTATAAATTGGTTATATTGGTTCTGTTCGAGAATATGCTCAACAGCGGTTTCGTGGTGTAGTTGGTTATCACAACAGTCTAACACACTGAAGGTCTCCAGTTCAAACCTGGGCGAAGCCATAAAATTGTTGTTTTTGATAATAAATTTTCTTTTCTTGTTCTTACACCTTACTTACACCAGTTCCTTGTGTAGTTATTTTTTTTATTTTAACATGAAAAGGGCGAACTTCATTAAAAGAGATGTCGCTCAAAGGGATCTCCAAATGAGAATTTTCATTCCTCTTATAGACATCCATACACATAAACCTCATCATAAGATGGTCCGCGACACCCAAAATATTATTAAAAGTGATTAAGAATTTAATTCGACTCTCTAGAAAAGTGAGTAGATATTTTAGCTTTCGGAATCAGAATTTGGCCTTGTATCAATTGTTTAAAGGAATTAGAATTTGAATTCAAACCCAAATACGTGCACATGATTCTTTAGGAGCTGAGGAAGACGATGCTTTATTGGGTTTTTTAGCCTATTTTATTGGAACCGTAGGATCAAAGCACAACCATCCTTAGATACTAAACACGTGTCCAGTTTTGTTTTAATGGAGAATATTTAGTCATTTTAAAAAATTCGGCCACAGGTCTACATCTTATTGGGCAACTAACTGACACCTAGATAGATAACTGACGGAGGTGAGGTATCACTAATATCGATCTTTTTGGGAAGGTATCGCAAATTAGCTATCTTTACAGGGGAGGTATCGCAAAATACCCCAATTTGAATAACTCAAAAATGGCATATCAATTTTTAGTTTTGAGCAAAATTAAGGGGCATGCATATAACTGATGGTATTCTGCAGAGCATTGGCTACTGAACATGTGTTGGTATAAAATCTGCATTGAGACTTCATACCTAACAGCCATCATATTACAACACACATCCAAAGATTTATAAGGTCGGATTTATAGTAAACACGATTACGAGACAATATGAAAAGTATATATCGAGATTAGTATACATATTCAAAAACAAGATGAAGATCTAGGTATTCATTAAGCTAACATTTCTCTGGTTACAAACTACAAGGAAAATGAGCTTAGAGGCCAGAGGAGATTCATACTAACCAATTCCCACTCTCAAGTTCTAAGGCTTAACAAAAATTCCAACCCCTACAATAGATATCGAGCTTGTCTTTTATAGGCCGAGTCGCAAGTGGCTTACAACTAATAAAACAAAATACACAGTCGTTGTGGTGTAAGTGTTTATCGAGTACGTCGGTGGTCTTCAAAGTTATCTTGATGTTCTCAGAGCCTTACCTTCGAAGCTGGCTGTTATTTCGGTGTTCTTCCATATTTCGGGATGCTTGTTCCCTCGGAGGTGCCCGATGCTTCGTTATCCTTCACGATTTCGATATCCTCCCTTCTTCGTGTTATATCACAAGTTAGGATGCTTCGGGCTTAGTCTTCCTTTTAGGTGCTCCTTCATCGAGAGGCTAACACGTGACTCGATAGTTTTATACCCCTATAGTTTGTCTCTTTCCTTTCTTAGTATCGAAGGTGCTCGGGAAGGAAATTCTTACTGCGATATCTTCTTCGCGACACGTGCCCCACTATGCACTTGAAGTGACGTTTCTATGACATGTTCTGCATGTTCCCGAGATTTTAGCTACCTTTTGACCTTCCGACCGATAGCGTCGGTTTCCCTATACTATTTAAGTTTTATTTTCTCCCTCTAAAAAACTTTAGTATTTTCGTATTCGTCTGCTTTGTTCTCCCAAAAAAAACCTAAGATCAGTCTTTCGATTCGGAGATCCTTCAGTGAAATTATTTGATAACCCCTACTTTATTTTGCTTATTATCCTCTAAAGACAGGTCTTTTCTCATTTTTGTCGCCTTTTTAGGTTTTCAATCTTCTTGCCGCTGCAACTTCTGGTGCCGACAGCACTCTTACTTCACTCCTTGATACTCTCTTTTTCCTTCTTATGGCTTCTCTTTCTAAAACAAGGCCCTTATCTCGAAGATGAGGAATTTGGGTTTTAAATCCGACTATTTTGGCATAAAGGCCGTTAATACCCCCGATGGTCGGCTGACTCCAAAGTTGGTCAAGGAACTCCAGTGTGGTGAGTATAAGCTTCTAATTACAACTCATCAGATTTTTGCCGGGTTGATTCCCCTGTTTTATCAACCATCTAATCTTTTATTTTTTAGAATCCCCTGCTCTCTGCCTAGTCCTCGAGGGGTAATGCAACTTACCTGTAGCTCGATTTAGCTGATCAACAAATGGATTTCTTGCTCGGAGGATAACAACAAATGAAAACTTTTTCCTTTATTTCGAACCTTTCTGACTCTTGTCAACGAAGCTTCTCCTTGGGGTGTCCGCTTCAGACCTGTGAAGGGGAAGAAGAACATAATCCCGAAGTTTCCTGATTATTCAGTGGAAGAGGACTGGTACTCGGAACCTATGCTGCTTACTGGTCCCATCCTTCGAGGTTAAAGGACTCGGGCTTCTTTTTCCTTTGACAGAGTTCAAAGAAGATCATCAATTCTCGACTTAGCACCTATTATGAGTTTTTGGCAGTCAGGTTTTTGCCCCAAGTGGTTTTCCTGACTTAGGCGCGTAGGTTTTCGCCCCAAGTGGTTTTCCTAGCGCAGACATTTTGGTTTTGTCCCAAGTGGTTTTCCAGATGCGAATTTGTCGACGAAAGAGATAATATGTGGCGACCTTCTTTATATTGAGCCCCAAGTGTTGTACTCTTTTTCTTCGACGGATTGTTATCTGAAAATTTTTCTGGCAAAGTTTTGACGAGGCAACGATTATAGAATAGTGGTCCAAGGAAGAGTGTTACATAATCATGACATATATGGTTGGATGGCCCACCATTAGACCGCCAAAGGAACATTCGAGAATGCTTGGTCAAATATGTTTATCTTAAGGATAAACATTCAATCTAATCTTTAATCATAAAACTGTCGTGTGGGCAGACACCTGTTTTCTCTCATACCGACTTGAGCTCTAGTTAGGAGCTAGAAATAGCTATCGTTGGCTTGTTTGTAAGAGTACTGAGAAATGAAACAGAGAAATAAAAACTCTCCTTCTTACTGTTCATTAGTTGTCCAACTTTCATTCACTTTGTACTCCCTCCGTCTCATTTTAACTGACCGCTTTGACTAAGTCAAAAATATAAGAAGATCAAATGAATTTTCTATTATACCCTTATTAAATATAGAGAGAATAAATGAATTTATATTTTTAAGTAGAAAATAATAAAGAGAAAACATATGACTTTATTTTTGAAAACTATAAAAGGTAAAAGAATCGAAATATTATCAAAAAAATATATATTCACTAATTTGTTTCCAATATATCTAGATATTTTTTAAAGGTATATCTTTGAGTTTGTTGGAAAAATACAGATATAATCAGAAGCTGATCACATGTTTGAGACAGATGAAAATACAATACTAATAAGGACAGTTAAAATGTGACAGAGGGAGTAATGACTTTATTTTTGAAACTCAAAAAAAATAAGGAGACCAAATTAATTTCCTACTGTACCCTTATTAAATATAGGAAGAATAAATGAATTTTCTATTTTTAGGTAGGAAATAATAAAGAAAAATCATATGACTTTATTTTTTTAAAACTATAAAAGGTAAAAGAATCTAAATATTGTCAAAAACTTATATATTCATTAATTTGTTTCGAATTTATCTAGATATTCTTTAAAGGTATATCTGAGAGTTTGTTGGGAAATACAAATATAATTAGAAACTGGCCACATTTTTTGAGACAAATGAAAATAGAAATTAAGACATTTAAAATGGGAAAGAGGGATTACTAATTAAGTACTAGTGCTGCTACTTTTTAATCGTAACCAGATAGTGAGTCGATAAAACATCACATATAAGACTAAGTCTAATGGGAGTTCAACTTCCACGAAAAGCGTGGTCTATACCCCAAGTTCAACCTCTAGTTCCAGATTCTCGTACAAGTGGAAGTTGAAATGCTACTTAGGCGCTCAATGATTGAGCGCTGAAAAAGTGACACAACGCTGCATCATATAGCGGTAAAAGGAATATTCTCATTAGATTTGATGGCTAGTAACATATATTCTAGATCTGATGGCTGAGATTATCTGGCGCTTTATTATTTAGCACCCCACCGCTATATAATTCAGCGCTACACTGATTTGTCATGCTATCTAGCACTCCCCATTAGACTTGGTTCTAAATTTAGCTGATGTATCCTACTACATTTTGGTGGATATGGAAGTCCCATTAAACTAAGCCTAACCACTTCTTCTCTTATGCTTTTTAGATAAATCTATCATATTCTATTCTATCTCTCCTGTTTTTATGTTTTTATATTGGGCTATTTAATGTTAGGTACCCAGAAAATGACCAACAAATAGAGTAGGTACCCAACATTTCAAATATTAAGGTTAGGTACCTGGAGTGGATGTGGACCGTGAGATTCAACGTTTGACCTTATATTTTTTTGTTCTTATTTTATAAATTCTTTTTTAATTATTAATGATCTCAATTTGACACTTTTACCCATATACAGATTCCCATTCTAGAAACAAAAAACAACAACTCCTTACCCTACCCGCTTTCCGTCTCCGCCCCCTCTCTTCTTAATCTTTTTACTCTCTACTTTATCTCCTTCTTCGGTTACTCTTACTTCTCAGATCTTCCACTTTTTCGTCTTCTTTTCTTCTTCATTCTATCTTCCAGGTCAATCCAAGACAGGAGCAACAGTAATCAAACATGTTTTGCATCAGATCCCGATCAATCACATGAAGCAACATCCTTTCTCTGCAATTTTTGGTGTTCTTGAGCTTTGATTTTGGTGTACGGGTTTTATCTGAGTGTATTGTGAATTTTACCAAATCGAAAATTAGGGTATTAGACAAAATTGGTCAATTTAGTTCTGCTGCTGTTGCTATTACTATCTGGAATCGGATAGAGATTGTTCTGGTGTTTTTGATTTATGATCTGGTGAGGAGGGATGAAGTTTGAAGATACGTTTGATGTATCATACTCATAGTCGGTAGGTGATGTTGGTTAGTGTGTAAATAATATGAATTTAATGGAGTTATGGGTTGATCTCTGATTTCATTTTTGTTTTGATATAGATTATGAAAACCCACTTCTAAACCTTGTTGATCTAGATTATGAAAACCCACTTCTATAATGGGTTGATCTCTGATTTCATTTTGAATTCTATGTTAATTAGATCCGCTGATTTTGATCTAGATTATGAAAACACAATTTTTTTGTTAAGATGGATTTTGATCTGCTGATTTCATTGTTATCTCTTGGAATGAATGAATAATATAATGAATTAATTTCTGGAGAATTGATTGAGCTTGGTGGGGATCTCCCGTAGTTAGGAAAGTAGAGTAAGAATATATTTGTTGTTTTTGATTTTTCAGTGATGATCTTTTTGGAACCATTAATGGGGTTTGAAATTCAGATCATGAAATGGGTTTTTAAGTGTTTGGGCAGTGGTGCTGCTGTTGATAGATAACGATGGTGTTAAATGGTTTTGAGATGAAGCAAACTTGCTGCTGAGCAATGGCGACGATGAAGATGAAAGAAGTTGATAACGTTGTCGGCCGGCTCTATAAAATCCCATTTCATCCGGGAGCCTTATTCACGACCGTCAGATCAAAGGGTATTTTGGGGGTTTTAAAACTAATTATTTGGTTACTAAAATTAATTTATTTATAGTTAAGTCAAACTGTTGACCAAACGGTCCACATCCACTCTAGGTACCTAACCTTAATATTTGAAATGTTGGGTACCTACTCTATTTGTTGGTCATTTTCTGGGTACCTAACATTAAATAGCCCTTTTATATTATACTGTAACAGATTTAAAAAAAAATGACCCCACGAAATAAATAGATATCTGTTGTAGGGCTTACGGCCCATGTATGTGCGGCCCAAATAGTAATATAGGGTTCTCTCCATACATGTATATAAAGGACTTATACCATGTAATAGATAGAACTTCTATCAATAAGAAATACTTATTTACGTTATCATGCACGAAGCCCTGACCAGAGCTGCGGTTGATTTTTTTTTGGATGCGTTACCAGGTATTTTTCTTTTAACATAAGAATTTCGTTTTTATGAATATATTAGGGTTCTACGGATGAATAATTATAAAACATAGAGATTTCACCATTAGATTTCAACAAAATTTGAGTATGTTGTTCTATATTAGGTCAATCATTCACACCAAACATTTCAGTTAAATCAGAGGATGATGCCATCTTCAAAAACTCTATACATGATAATATTTTCCGTTCAGAAAAACCCTAGTTTTGAACAGCGCCGTGAGAAATTAATAATTAAAATTACAACCATTGGATTAAGCTTAAATTTTGGTATAAGTTAGATTATGATCTTATGTATCAACTGTGAAAATTTCATTACGATCCACCCATGGAAAGTACCTAAACATATATGATTTTGATAATCGTGTCTGCAAAAACGTGATTTAGAACTGTTTACTGCGTATCATATAACTTGTAATCCAACCGTTAGAAAAATCTGAAAATTGGATATGTTTATCACTACATGTTTTTACATCACCAGTAAATTTTTTATCAAAATCGGACATGTATAAAAATGCCTATTGATCAGAACAGTTGAATAAAGAAACTTTTCAGTTTTAGGGTTAATAAAATGTTTAGCACACCGTCGGGCCTCCCATTAGTTCTTTGAGCCCAGAATGCTATCCCATGATTATGGGTTGGATTTGAATTGAACGGTTTATTTTTGGAACCATAAAGAAATTTGGACAGTAACCGGAACGCACCTTGCAAATAACCATAAAGTAATTTGGTTTGCAAACGGTTTGCCACTATTACAGCCATAAAGTAATTTGGTCAACAAAAATGTTTGTTTTTCCAAAAACCATAAAGTAATTTAGTTAGCAAACAAGATACACCTGCTAAAATCATAACGTAATCTGATTTGCAATTTTGATCATAAATTGGACGATGACTTTCGTGTTACCAATACAACCATTTTAAAAAAAAATTATTATAAAAAAATGGTTTGTGTCTATCTTGACCATAAAAGAATTTGGTCTCACGAAAAATGGTACCGAAATTATTCATTTTTGCAGAGAAGGGACTTCTGGCCACACTAATAGTGACACTAATTTCGAGAAAACTCATAAAAATCACACCAATAAAATGATGCATACGGAGTTGCACTTTGTTTTAAGGGTGATTTACTGGACGTTGGTTCAAGCAATGGAAAGCTAGTACCAAAGCAGTTGCCAGATACAAAATGTATCGGGGAATTCTCTTTTTAGAATGTCACTATGTGAACGGTTACTCTTGACGTCAACCTCGCAATTTCAGGCATTCATGGCATAAAGGATGTTGCCACATCATGAATACACCTTACTTTGCTTGTGCCAGAACATTTAGTTTTTTGTTTTATGGCTTACATGACCTCATTTTAAATATTTTTGTTAGATGCTTTAAAGTACTTTATAAGTCTTCTTACCTTCTTGACGTTAGAATTATGGATTATTTGTAAGTATTTATTTTTCTATTACGTGTTATAGAATTTTACTTTGTTTACGATAATCTGTTGTTTAACACGTGTATTATAATGTAAAGGACGTCATTCTAATGGAACAAAAATTCTCAAAAGTACCTGAGATATATTGTTCAGCTATATATGACATTCCCGCGTGATGTACTTAAAAGAATGTCTTAAGGAGAGATCAAACGTCTATTCGATAGTGGAACCACCCGCACTATCCTAAGAAATGGACAAGTGTTTGTTGATTTTACTTCTTTTTGTGACTACGATGATTGGATCATCGAATGTAATAATTGGGCGAAGTATTGCTCAAATCTTGTCGCCTGCGACACAGGGTTTAAAGTCAAAGAAACCCTATGAGCACTTAGAGCTAACCACACCTTGTGAGTTTTAAGGATATTCGCTATGAAAATGGAACTTTGTGTTACTTCTAGTGAATGTGGAAGGAAGCGCATCTTAGAGAAACTATTGAGTCACTCTAGTGGATTGTACATCACCACTATTAGGATCATTGAATCCTATATTGTTTCCAACGACGAACTATTGGTCAGTGACTTATACAAGCTTTGGCACTACCGACTAGGGTGTCCAGGTAGACATTTGATGATCAGTGTTTTAAAGAACTCACACCGACATCATTCTTTCGAGTGAGAAAGAAATGGGACAAAAGATTGTTACAACGAAGGGTAGCAATTTGCTTTCCAAAGTAACTGAAGCATACCATTTACCCCATTTTCTTCGTTGGCCTTAGCGAAGGCACATCACTCGTAATGCAAAGCTTGTTCTTCTTTAGCAAAGACAAAATCGAGACCATCCTATGCTAAAGATACCAAAGAAAAAAAAATCCATTTTCACGAAGGATACAAGGTGATATTTGTGGACTTTTACATCCAGAATGCGGACCATTCAAGTATTTTATGGTTCTGGATGATGCTTCGACCTGTTGGTCACACTTGCATTGATGTCCACAATAAATGCTGCTTTTGCAAAGCTCCCAGCACAAGTGATATGTCTAAGGGCTCACCACCCTGATCATATAATCAAGTTTATTGGACTTTATAATGCTGGAGAATCTACATCTAAAGGAATTGATGATTTTTTTGTATGTCTAAAGGAATTGACATAGAGCTTTATGTACCCCATATACACTCTCGAATTGGTCTCGCAGAAGCAAACATCAAAAGGTTACAGATGATAGCTAAGGCACTGGTTATGCGTTCCAACCTGCCTATTACTACTTGGGGTTACACCATATTGCATGCAGCTTGACTTATTCTCTTTAGACCCACTCATAGCCAACCATAATCTGCGTACCAGTTGGTAACTGGATATAAGCCTGATTTACATTTACGCATTTTTGGTTGTGCCGTACACGTGCCAATTACGTCTCCACAACGTACTAAGGTGGGTCCACATAGACAATTAAGTATTTATGTTGGATACGAATCCCCAACAAATATCCGCTACGAACCTTTGACATGCGATCTCTTTACCGCTAGATTTACGGATAGTCACTTGATGAGACAACCTTCCCGTCGTTAGGGGGAGGTAAGGAAAAGTATTTCCTAAGGGAACGACAGGAATTGTCGTGGTGTGTTTCCCACTTTGTCTCATATTGATCCCCGCACTTCGCAATGTAAATGTGATGTGAAAAACGATTTTCGATATCCAGAATGCACACTGGTATCGCTAAAGTGACGAGATCAAATATACCAACTGCAAGCGTGCCTGCAAGGTTAAATATCCTTAAATAAGGATACACACCATAAAATAAGGTGTTGCAACTATACTCTGTGGAAGTATGGTTGAGGCCGTGGCTCCATAAAGGAAGTTGGAGAGACCACCAGGTTCGATAGATACTCACCTAGACAGGAAGTAGGTGAGTAAGGCACAATATAATTATTTATATCATCCGAGATCATCTCATAGAATTGTCTCTGAACATGTCCATGAATCAAACTGGAGGACGCTCCGAAGTTTTAAATGATTCTAGAGAGCAATGAAATCCTAATGGATTATGAGAATGCTTATGAGTCAATGAAAGGATCATGCGTGCATAGTGATGATATAATTCAGTTGCTCCAGAAGTAGAGAACGATGAGATCGAACCATGCTCTATATTGTTTAGATTCAAACATAGAGCATATTTGGCCTACGCAATCCAGGAAGAACTTAGTTCTCTGACAAATATACAGGTATTTGGTGCGGTAGTGCTAACCGACCAAGTGTAAAGCCTGTGGGACATAAATGGTTATTTGTCACAAAGCGTAGTGAGAATAATGAAGTCTTAAAGTATAATGACTCACCTTGTGGCGCGAGGTTTCTCACAAACCCCTGGATCGCTTAGTCTCTTGTAGCGAACATCATGATGTTCTGCTAATTATATTAGCTTGGCAGTTTCAGAAGGATTTGAAATGCAACTTATGGAAGTGGTTACATAATATCTCTATGGGGATCTTGATACAGAGATATTCATGAAAGTGCCAGATGGCCTTCCATTACCCAAAATCAAGTAACTCTAAACCATGGAGTGCGTTTGTAATTAAGTTGAAACGCTCACTTTACGGATTGAAGTAATCCGGACGGATGTGGTATACCCGTCTAAGTGATCATTTGATTGGGAAGGGATATAGAAATAATAAATTGTTCCCTTGCGTGTTTTGAAATGAAACAAGTTCCGGATTTGCAATTATAGTTGTCTATGTCGACGATATGAACATAATAGGTACTTTTGACGAAGTAAGAGAAACCGCAAACTATTTGAAATCCGAAATTGATATGAAAGATCTTAGGAAAACTCGGATGTGTCTAGAACTTGAACTAGAACATCGAGCTTGTGGAATATTACTCCACCAGTCAGCATATGTCCATGAGATATTCAGGCAATTTAAATATGGACAAGCGCACCTGGCTAGCACTCCCATGATTGGTCGAACTTTAGATGTACGTAAAGATCAATCTCGTCCATAGGAAGGTGACGTAGATGTTTTGGGAGACGAATATCCCTACGTAAGTCAATAAGCGCATTATTGTACTTAACACAATGTACTCGACCAGATATCTTGTTCTCAGTGAATTTGTTAGCTAAATGTAGCTCAGCGCCAACGCAACGTCATTGGAATTGTATCAAGAATATCTCTAGATACCTAAAAGGAACCATTGACATGGGTTTGTTCTTATCCCTATGAAGACGCAAGTAGAGTTTTCTAATGAACTTGCAAATTGTATTCCCATGATTACATGTGAAAAGTATAGGACTAACGGAATTGTCCGACTCCCATGATTGCAAAACTGCAGAGATCTAAAGAACTTGTCTGACTGCGAAGGACTAAAGGAAGTGTCTGCCTATATTGGACTAAAGAAGT
>JAJJMA010263962.1:5039-21415 GCA_023529015.1 Papaver nudicaule | reverse complement strand
GTGCAAATTAATTTTAACCGAAGATATCCGGCAAGTATTTGCCAACAAGGGATTGCTTGGAAAGCTAATTTCAACATAGAAATGTACTTTTCTTATAAGAGATGAAGTACTTACGTAAATGCAGAGCTGTGCCCCTTCTTCTCCTGCAACATTAATACAACTTTGGTTTCTGGTTAATTCAGCCATCGGCACAGAATAACAACATTTCTCATCGAGTTAAGTCACCTAGTTCTCAAACACAAAAAAAACTCAAGTCTTGTACATACAAGATCACAAAACAACCACACCAAAACCTGAATAATTTGAGAAGCAAACCATGTATTTAACTCAATACTAGTACTAAAAAGGCAATGATAGAATGTAACGAAGAAACAATTAAGAAGGCAATTCAACTCACTTCAATTTCTAATTTCCATTCAAATTAAAAGCAACTTGATAATTGTCAATTGAATCAAATTGAGAGCAAACAAGAGAAACCCTATTTTCCATTCATATGTTTAGGTCCAAATACATGATAAAACCCCCTAATCTAAGCAACAAGAACTAGTAGACACTAATATACTCTCAATTCTCAAGACTGAAACCCTCCAACAACTCTGCTTCTTCCTATTCCTTGTTCTTCATCTCCAGTTCTGAAACTTTCCCATCCTCTTCAATTTCGCAACCGCTTCTTCCTTTTCCTCTTCGCTCATCGTCTTAAACTTTGCAATTGCCGCTTCCATACTCTTATGCCGAGCCAATATCCCCATCGTATCCCTCGGATATTCCAATTCCATTTCCAATTCTAACTTCTTATTCCGTTCCTTGATCTTCTTGTTATGTCGGCAAATCTTTAAGACTAAATCAACAAACTCAATAAAACCAACTGCTGTGATACCCATCACAACCGTTTTCAAAATGGTAATTCCCACACCAATTGTTTCAAGATCCCTATCAACTTGTTCGCTTAATTCAGCTAACGCTGCGGCTACTTCGTCGTCTACCTTTTCCATTATAATTTCCAGCCAATTTTACAGAAGAGTAATTAAGAAATAAATTATGAACGCCAAATAAAGAGAAGAAGAAGCTATATTTATATCGGTCGCCCACTCGCCATCTTATGTCCGATTAGGAAAGCATCCTTCTCAAGGGTTAGGGGCCCGTGGGTACCCACACCATTGGTGCGGGCTTTACCCGCACAAACGTAGCGGGTACAAGTAATGCCCGAAGATGGTGAATCGGAGAAATTTATGGTACATTTGGAATTCTTAATTAACCGGAGGTCCAAAAGACATTTAATTACCCGTCTATCCCTGGGTTAGCACGTGCGGTGATAATAAAAGAAAAGAAAGAGATTTTTTCTCTCCAGTTAACCTAAATCTTTCTCGTCTCTTTTTTCTTCTTCCTCCTTCCTTGCAGACGAGGTATGTGGTCATGGTGGCAGTGGCGATGGAAATAGAAGACCAAAAACCACCAAATATGTAGTAAAAATTTAACGAGTAGCCACAAACGTTGTTAGATCCGTTGTATTTAAGAAGATTTCGCATGATGGTGGTGGTGGCGGTGGAACGATAGAAGCTGGGGTTTAGTTTTGAAATTGAATATCGTGATGATTTTGAAGATCCAGGGATGTAAGTATAATCCGCCATTAATTGACCTTGGATGATGATGAGATGCCGAAGAAGATGGTGATGGTTGTGAGTGACTATATGTTGTTTATTAACGAAGATAATGTTTGTAGCAGTTGAGATTTTGTAAGAGTATTTTTGTTATTCTGTATCTAAAGATGTTTCATACCAATTTTTATATAAAAGCTGGTTGATTTTGAGTTTATCGAACATTTTCAGTGTATTAAATTTTGATTCTAACAACGACACATGTATGTTGGTATGAAAAAAAACTAAGTTGATTTTGATGTTTTAATTGTCAGTACATATATGGATGTGCTGAAAACAAAATGGGTTGATTTTGTTGTTCTAATTGCCTGTACATATATGGATGTACTGAGAATCTTGGGTCTTATTTTTATGTTATGACTAGTACATATCTGGCTGTGCTGAAAAACCTGAGTTGATTTTGATGTTATGATTGTCAGTACATACTACATATATGGTTGTACTTAAAAAACGATTCATCTTCAACATTTAAGTTTGCAGTAAATATTTAGCTGTACTGGGTGGTTTTTGACATGGTCAACTGCCAGTACGTATTTGGAGGTACTGATAAAAACTGTAGTAGATATTTAGTCGTTACTGACTCAAATATGATGGGTTAACTGCAGTGCATATGTGGCTGTGCTGACAGAAACTTGGTGGTTTTTTACAATGTCAACTACCAGTACATATTCAGTTGTACTGATAGAAAGATGTTGTTTTTCACATTGTCCACTGCCAATACATATTTGGCTGTACTGGTCTAAACTTCATGGTTTTTAAGAGTGTCAACTGCCAGTACATACTCGACGGTACTGGTAAATTGCAGTACATATTTGGCTATACTGACATAATTTGAATGGTTTTTAACATTGTCAACTTCCAGCACATATTTGGAGGTACTGATAAAAACTGCAGTACATATTCCGATGTACTGACAGAAACTCAATGGTTGTAAAGTAGAGTTGATGAGATACTACGAAAGTGTTACAAAACAAAAGTTCGAGATGGTGGTATTAGGAAAAGGAAGCTTATGAAAGGAATAAAAAATCAAATTTATGAATGAGTGAATAAATTATTTTTAGTTTATTACACCTTAATACAACATTTCCAGGAATCCCAATTTGTATGTACTTCATTTACATGAGAATTGGCCTATGCTGCAGTAAATGATGCCTGAACTCCATTGATAAAAAACCTGGCGTCATTGGGGCTGATTTGAAAGATTTGGGGCAAATTATTTTGGTTACCGAATATAAATCCATTAAGCTACCGAGTAGTGTAAATAAAAATATTAACACTACTCGGTAGCTTGCGTGGTACCGAATATAAATCCGCCCCAAATCTTTTGGATCCACCCCAATGACGTGAGGATAAAAAAATAGATGAGTTGCCTCTTCAGAGAGTGTTTTAGGCCGGTTCCTATGGAACATCTCAAAAGCATGTGTTTGCAATCCCACGTGGCCTAGCAAAACATTTTTGGGCAGAGGGTGTCGATGAAAAAAGCATCGACAGATGAAAATAGTATCGTCGATATAATTTGTGTCGATGTCGACACTATTTCCATATTTGTCGACACTATTTCTATCGACTATAAATTGGGCGTTGAAGAGACTACGAAACTCATTCTCTTCGCTCTTCTTCTTCTGCATCTTAACTCTTCTTCTTCTGCCATTTTTTCTTATTCACAATAGTTAGCCGATCATGGAGCGTATCACAAAATCAGTAAGGAAAGCGCTTGGAAAGAAAAGAAATAGAAAGGAAAGCACATCGAGGCAAAATATACAAGTTCAAGAAGATGTTGCTGATCCCGAAGAGCACATCGAGCAGCCCACGGGGGAATGCTGGACTCAAGATAAAGATTACGAGTGGGCAAATGTCAGAAGACTATGCAGTGCTAGTATTATACCTGGGCATTTATCAAGGAATGATAACACCGTATCCTGGAGAGGCGGTAAGTTTTTTTTTTTTTTGCCTACTGTTATTGGTTATAATTTTATACGCCCATTTTAATTAGTAAACATTCCAATACGTACAGGCACCGGCTTAGTTAAAGCTACATTCAATGCTCTTCCACCTTCAGTTAAACATCGGGTATGTAGGTACCCATGGAAAGAGTTCTATTACCTCGACACTCACAACGAGAAACAAAAGATATTAAGGACCGTATGCGAGCGGTACTGGAAAGAATCAAATACATTTTTCTTTCCAAACTTTGAGGCGGGTAAGTTTTTTAATTAGAAAGTTAATTGGGGCAAGCCAATATTATATATGCGCATAATGTGATAATTAAATACGATGATGCATTTAGGAATCAGTCCGCTGGATTTGTACATGATCACCGGCATCATGTGCAAGGGACCTGAGATTCCATACAACTTACCCAAGTGGAAAACTCGCTGGACCGAATGACTGCCTTTACTCAAAGAACATTATCCCTCTATTAGAGGTGAGGGTATGAGTGTTTCCCACTTGAGAGAATTTTTGGGAAATTATTGTGCTATTTACGGAGACGGTGAAAGGGATAATCCTGAAGAAGAGCAGGATGAGATCGAAAGAGTTTTTGTATTGTGGATTCTATCCTATAGTTTTTTCCCCAATCCTAGTTCGATGGCACCCTTTGGTTTTTTGGAGACTTTGGAAAACCTGGACATCGCACCAGACTATGATTGGGGAACTGTTATTTTAGCAGAGATACACAGGATCCTGAGAGATGTCTCCTCCGGATCAGCCATTAGCTTCGATGCATATCATCACATCTTAGAGGTAAGAAAGCCTCAACTGCTTTTCATCAATTGTACTATTCTTTACCCGGGAAAATAATGTGATTTATTTTATCCTCGCAGTTCTGGTGGTACGTTCATTTTAAAGTGAACCATCCCACTTTGAATCAAAAACATCTACAACATCCAATTATGAAAATGTATGCCCAAGGAAATTGGGAAAAGAAACAACGAACAGATGGAACCACAAGCAGAATGTTGAGCCGGCTGCAAGGAGCCCAACGGACCACTGCTACTTACAAAGGCAGACTGTACACTAAGTGGGAACAGTGGGAGAAAGATGAGAATGTCGCCGAGATGTACAACAAGAGCTTGACCAGGTGTGTATTGTATAGCCCTATATCAAAAGAGGGTGAGAGACTCATATTTCAGCATACGGGGGTGTTAGTAAAAGCAATCAACCCATTTGCCAACGGCATAATTTCGAAGGCCGATTATGAACTGGTGAGAGAATCTTTGGGGGAGTGGGAGACAGCGCCGATGACAGGTTTCGGCTGACTCAAGATGCAACCCCAGAAGAATACGATCAATGGTTTAGAAAGGTTGCCGATACAACTATACTTACAGAGGCAGAAAATTACGGTGGGTCTGACGTGCCAGCGATAGGTAGGCTTCCACTTAAAAGTGATTTCTTTCCCTCAATGCCACCTTCGGAACTTCATCCAGGTGCTTCTTCGTCTACACAAACTTATTTTTACCCTACTCAGCCGTACTCCACGGATTTACCACCTTTTCCTTGGGAAATTCAAACGATTGATTCCAATACTGGAAATCAGGTTCCATTCTCGTTGACTAATGCTCTTCCTGGAGAGTCTGAACCATACAGTATGGTAGATGTTCCATGTCAGGTGCTTCAGCAAAGATGTAACGATTATCACAACCTCACGGTAGATTTCAGCATATGCACCTCGAGGAGATGAACAAGTTGAGGGCAACCTCATTCCTTAACCTTGATCTAAACTCTCCACTTCAGAACACTAGCCCTGCTGTCCAAGCTCACAATCATAACACTCGTAGTAGAAGAAGTCCGAGTAGGATTCCAAGTAGTGGAGGAAACCTAGATAGTAGCAGCGGCGGGCCTAGGACTCGCAACTCCAACAACAGTCCCAATGTTCATACTACTCCTCCAGCGACGATCCGTGGTCCCGCTGTTTATAATATGCCTTTTCGTGGATCAAATGTCAGTCCAGTGAGTGCACCAGGGTCCTTGTTGGCAGGCTTACATCAACAACCATGGAACCAGAACTGGGTTTCATCTCAGGCATCGCAAAATGAATATTGTTCTACGGAGGGAGGGTTTCAGCCGTATAATAACTCTAGAGTATGGCAACCAGTAGCTCATCAGAGTTATTGTCCGACTAATGATTCTGATGCAACTACAGCTCCAGGTAGCTCTTCTGAGGCCCACATGGATGTTGCTACAGAAGCTCAACAAGAATTGTGTAACAGGGGTGATGATTTTCTCAGGTCGGCGCAGCAAAGCCTATTCGGCCCTGGATTTACTCATGATCCTACTAATCAAGGATCCGAGTTTTAGTTTTCCGACATGTTAGGTCTCTTTTTATGAAGTGTTTATGTTCTTCCTGAATGAAAAAAGTTAATTAACAATGTTTTATCTTTTGGTATCTAATCAAGGCTTTCCTTAAAGAAACTGTTTTATTACATCAATTAAAGTACACCATGTGCGGCCAAAAATAAAAACGGCGAGTATTTTGGCAACACCGCAAGGATATTGAAACAACCATCATAACGGAAAGACTTTCCATTATGGCGTACTCTCCACTCCTCTAACGCGGCATTAATGACTTCGTCGTTGGTTTGGCCAACGATCCTTACACGATTTTTTTGAATTACTATTTGCAAAAACGTATTAACCTTTTCATTGATCTTGCAGAAACGACCGGATAATGATTGTTCAGTACGACTCCTAATGTTTCCAGGATGCTCTTTCAAAAATTCTTCTAATATCGCACCCCATAAAGTTCGCCCCCTATATTCGACTGTATAGGATTGGCGCGTTCCATCGTTTGTCGCACATAGTTCCTACAAATGCAAAAATCCTCTTCCTTAGTGAACCTAAAATGACTATAACGCGGTTCATATTGAGGAGATCCCGCTATTTTCAAACCGAAGGAGGAGGAAAGTAAAGCCGAAGGTGTGAGTGAATGAGGTTGAAGTTGTGAGTGAATGAAGTGAAGGCCAAGTTTGAGTTTATATAGGATTGGGGCGTGAAATATAGGCCGTTGGATGACCCTAATCTTCTCGATGGAAATAGTACCGACGATGGAAATTCCATCGAGGTCGACAGAATTTGTATCTGTCGATGGAATTTCCATCGACGACACTATTTCCATACGGCATTGCAAAGTTGCAATTTGCAACTTTGCAACGTCAAAACAGGTGTTTGCTAGGTCCATAGCCGGCGAAAACACCCTTAATCTGGGTTTTTGGCGTCCCATAGGAAGTGGCCTTACTCCTGTGATAAAAAGTAAATGAGTTATGCTTCAGATGCTTTGCTATTTTAAGTATTGGTATTGGTCCCATAGTAGCCTGCACTAGAGATAAAGATCTGACTTCTATTTGTATATGAATAAACTAGCACGATACAATCCTCGGAAAGTCTGAAGGCGAATAATGCCAAATCTGAGGCAGTAGTTGTGAATCAAATATTGATGACTTGATGAAACCATGTCACTTTTCTGTAGTAAAAAATGTTCATCGGCTGGAACTTAGTTTAGTTGTTAACCTATGCAATGTGAAGCGAAATTAAAGCAGTGCAACAGACATAAGAAAATTGCATCTAAACTGAAAATACTGATTGTGACGATTCCTAGATAGCTCCTTACCTTAAGGAAGCATCACCCATTCTAGGAGTAATTACGGACTGGGATGAAGGCGGGAGTCTCAGGAGACAATAGAAACAAGGTACCAACATTGTTACCACGGTTAACTTCACTTGACTTGCATTGCAATCGTTACCCTTCCATATTTTTCTAACACCCAAGCAAGACAATATCAAATTAAATAGACAAAAATAAAGAAACAAATACATAAAGCCAAACTTAAGAACATTTGATTAGTTGGGTAATTGATTGTCTGCGATGATATTCCATCTTCCCTGGGTTGTTGACTGCTCCAAACCTAAGAACATTTGTAGTGATTAAGCTAATAAGGCACCAGATTTAAAAAATTTGATGTATCATTTAGGTGAGTGATAACGATCCATCCAGATATCTAAGAAGCTAAGTTTGGACTAATGATGCAGGAGCATTTTGGGCTTCTTTAAGAGAGTTTTTGATTGAGAATACGTTTGCTAGTTTTTCTCCTATTGAGGGCGTTTTTGTCAGTCTAGCTAGTTTAAGTTTCTTTCCTAGGTTCCTTTCTAGTATAAATACTTGTTTTTATTTTTTTAGAGGCAGACTTTTATAATCGATATTATAAGAATAATCTTTGGGTTATCAAGAGTAATTTGGCTTCTCGCCCTAGACTCGATTTATCTACGTCTTGTTTGATCACTATCTCTTTTATTCTCATAATTTTCTGTGTATGGTAATTTTTTACTCAATCAATTGGTTCAGAGCTGAAAACGATTATCAAAACTTTATCGGTTAGGCGCTAGAACAAAAACCCACAAAACCCTAGCTAGCTACAATGGCAGGAAAAGTTAGAAGTTGTGGCGGAAGAGCTACTAAAACTTATCAATCAGAACTTGAGAAGATTAGGGTTGTAGTTGTCGACATGTTGTTATCAATCAGAACTTGAGAACTTGATGGATGCAATATAGCAACGTAGACGTGCGGAAGCCTTAATGGAGAACCCAGAAGGCGACCGCGGACCTATTGAATTATCGGAAGATAGTCAAGAGGATGGTTACTAGTCAGATTTATCGAAAGTTTTTTCCGAAGATGTTAAGGTGTTCAATGGAACTTTGTTTCAAGAACACATAGATCATGAGACATCGTTATTTTTAGTTAAAGAGAATAACAAACATCAAGTTTGTGTGGATTGGAGTTCACCACCAGTCTACGATACATATTCGGATGATAAAGATGAAGTTTTTCTTCAATCAGATCGTATGGATCCGCTTACGAGAAACGATGCAAACACCGTAAGTATTTCTGCAAACCCAAGGCATACTTTTCATAAGAATCAAGCTTTGCCTATGTTGAAGTCTGATTTTTATATGCTAAAGGAAAAGATTTATTGTAAATAAACTTGTAGCGAAAATTATGTTGGTAAAATTCATGGACGAATTTTTTCCAATAAAGGGAAGAATATCATGGTAGAAGATTTAACAAGTTGTGCAAGTATTGTAGTACCACGCATGGCAGGAACTTTTGTGCAATCGTCTACACTAAGAGGTATAGGATGGACACTTGTACAACAAGTTACATGTGACCCTGAATCATTGAGCAAGTCTCTTGCGAAAACTAGGTCTTATGCTGACACCGGTCAACTAACGAGCAAGTCACTTACAAGGCTTAAGGACCTAGGTTCCGCTCTCATTCAAAATTGTTACATATCAGTTGATGTAGAGAGTTTAAAGAAAGGAATCTTGTTTTCCTTTGTATGTGCTTCAGAAAAGTTGGCTTCCCAGGGAGTCATGTTGCAATTTGATTCTAGACCGTCCGTGTCCGATGACTTAGAAATTGACAAGGAGGTTCGGCAGAAAACAAATAAGAGTTCTAAGCACGATTATAAGGTATGCTGCAACAAAACATTTTATTATTTGGCAATGACCCAGGTTGGGAATATGAACAGGTCTGTGGAGCCGGGTAATTATATTACCAAAGACATGTTTCTGATCAATGTAGGAGGTGGAGTAAGGAAGACAACAGTTGTAAATAACGTGGTTGATATCGTTACCACCACTAACAATGTAACTTTTGTTTTTGAACGAGGAAGGTCGACTAAACAGAAGAGGGAGGTGAACGATTTTACCTTATCAAGAATAAATCAAATCAAAGATGAGTATTATACCATCAAGATGGTAATGGAGATGGAGGTATGTGAATTTAACTGTTGCAAATCAGGTCTTAGTTATTACATGTGTCCATGGAATTTTTCAGTCCTAATTTTAAATGGGGACAATTCTGATCAACCGTGGGTTAGAAAAATTGTTGGACAATATTATCCAGTCTTTGCCAAGAGTCACTTTGTTTTTCGAATTCTGTCACGCAAGAGCGCAAATGAAGATCGTGAGATGAACATGATGACAAATCAGAAAATGACAGTCACTTGTCACATCAGTAAAGGATATTCAATCCAAGTTTGAGGAGTATATTGTAGAAAGGAATCAAAATTCATTACAACAGAGATAAGAGTCTTTGGAACTCAGCTTATAAAGCAAAACAAAATAGAGATCATGACAGGCTGTCATAGAGACAGACTGGACAAACCAAAGACAGACGCGTGTACAAACCGTTAACAGAAATGACAACTCACTCAGAGAGTGTGAACAAAGTGTAAGAAAACATTAAAGTGTAAGAAAAACAGTAAAAATTGTCACGAACTAAACTATGTCTTTTACCCTCCCTCAAGCAGAAGGGTGTGATAACACACAAAGCTTGTTCTTCAGAAACTCAAATCTTGGTGTAGCTAGTCCTTTAGTAAACACATCTGCTATTTGATGATCTGTGGATAAGTATTGAACTTTCAGAGTCTTGTTGTTAACTAGTTCTCTCACAAAAGGAAAGTCAATTGCCAAATGTTTGATCCTGCTATGAAGAACAAGATTTGCAGCCAGAGCAATTGAACTTTTGTTATCACACATGATGACAGGATCTTCAGGAATGAAGATGTTAAGGTCTCTAAGCAAGATGCACAACCATACAACCTCAGCTACTGCAGAAGCCAGAGATCTATATTCTGCTTCTGTTGAAGATCTTGAAACAGTTGGATGTTTCTTTGAAGACCAACTGACTGGATTTCCACCAAAGAAAACACAATAACCACTTGTTGATCTCCTTGTATCTTTGTCACCAGCCCAATCAGCATCTGTAAATCCTTGTAATGCTTGAAAACCTTTCCCAAAGAACATACCATGACTTAAAGTACCTTTAATGTACCTTAGTATCCTCTTAACAACCACTAAATGAACATCAGTGGGTGACTGCATGAACTGACAAACCTGATTAACAGCAAAATAAATATCTGGCCTTGTCCATGTCAGATATTGTAAAGCACCCACTAATGACCTATATTTTGTAGGATTTTCTAAAAGTGTACCCTCATCTTTGCTGAGTTTAAAGTTAGCAGGACAAGGAGTAGAACATGGTTTCATACCTGCTAGATTGGTCTTTAGTAACAACTCAGCTGCATATTTAGATTGTGAAAGAAAAATACCATTGGTAGATCTTTTAACTTCTAATCCCAAGAAGTAGTGTAAATACCCTAAGTCTTTGACTAGAAAATGGGTCTTCATGTGAGCTATTACTGTGCTGCAGAAAAGTCTGAACCTCCTGTGATAATGATATCATCAACATATACCAGAACAACTGTTTGTTGTCCATTCTCATTGTGTACAAATAGAGAAGAATCTGAAATAGAGGGCTTGAAACCAAGTTCATACAACACATCAACTAGCTTCTTATACCAGGATCTAGGTGCCTGTTTTAGACCATATAAATATTTCTGCAATTTGCAGACATAGTCAGGATGAGCTGTATCCTTGAAACCTGGAGGTTGAGCCATGTAAACATCCTCTTGTAAAGAACCATGCAAAAAAGCATTACTGATGTCTAGTTGCTTTAGTGTCCAATTATTTTGAACTTCAAGAGAAAGAACAACTCTAATGGTTGTTGGCTTAGCAACATGACTAAATGTGCCAGTAAAATCATGACCTTCTCTTTGATTATAACCCTTAGCAACAAGTCTTGCTTTGTGCCTTTCATAAGAACCATCAGATTTCTTTTTTATCTTAAACACCCATTTGCATCCCAAACATTTTGAGAGGGATCAGGTGGCACAAGAATCCATGTTCTTGCTTTAATAAGGGCATCAAATTCTGCTTGCATTGCTTCCATCAATTCTTGAATTTTATGTGCTTGTGTAAAAGAAGTAGGTATCTTCTTACAATCCTCAGTGATATAAGTGTCAGGTAAAGGATGTTTGTAGCCAAAAGAACCTTAGGGTTGAATACCCCATTTTTGGATCTAGTAGTCATAGTATGTGAAGAAGATGCTGATGAAGTTTCATATTGAGAAGCAATAACAGTGACATGAATTACCTTTTTGTGTGATTGTTGTTGCAGAGCAGTAGTTGACACTGGAGAAGTAGGTTGATGAAGAGAAGTAATTGTAGGCATAGAGGCAATATGAATAGACTTTAAAACAGAAGGAAATGGTTCAATAACAGATGAAGTAGAATTGCTTTGAGCAAAAGGAAAAGCATCTTCATTAAACACTACATGTCTTGTGACAAATACTCATCCAGATGAAATGTAAAGACATCTGTAAACCTTATGTTGATTGATGTAGCCTAGAAAAACAGATGACTTGCGTTTTGCTTCAAGTTTGCTTGTAGTGTAGGGCCTCAACCAAGGAAAGCAGAGACATCCAAAAGTTCTCAAGAAGCTATAATCTAGAACTTTGTTGAATAGGACTTCATAAAGTGATTGCATACCTATTGACTTTGTTGGCAGCCTATTAATCACATAATTACCAGTGGACAAAGCATCAACCCAGTATTTATCAGGAGCACTAGACTGAATAAGAAATGTTCTTGTAATTTCTATCAAATGTCTGTGTTTTGACTCTGCAACCCCATTCTGCTCCGGGGTTGCAGAATGGGGTATACGGAAAGTTAATTCCGTCTAGATTTTAACATTCCAATTTTCTGTAGGTGTTTGGACAGATGGTACCTTGTGATTTACCACTTGTCTTGATCAGCAAGTCAGGTGCTGGCATCACCATGATCATGGGAAACTTACTGATCAGGGTCCTTGATGTCCCAAAACAAGAAATGCTAGATGCAATAGCTTGTGGAAGGTGAGCCGAATCATCCTCCATACTCTTTATTGAGACCATCACACTTGAGGTTGATTTCTTAGACACCATTGACAAGGTTAAGATTAAAATTCGAGATAAGGAATCCTTCCGGACTAACAAAGGTTGATCTATGGAGGTAAACAGTCAGAAGATGGAACAACTCTAGCTGACTACAACATCCCAATCAGTGCAACCTTGCAACCTACCAGTTCTTAGAAATGTTGGAGAATTATTCTTTGAACTTATTGTATTGGTTCTAATCATTTTATGTTTATCGTTGATTTTGAACTTGAAGTACTGTCAATTGGATTCAGAGTTAGATTCTGTGTGATATACAATGAATTCAGGTTCTATATAAAATGGTGATGAGTTGAGATTTATATAATTCAGGTTCTATTTCAGATTTCATTTTTAAGCTGAGCCAGAATTATATAATTGGAATTCAGCTCAATCAGATTTGCTGAAATATGATCAAATAAGCTGTTCACTTTTTATTTTTATTATTATTAAAATCTAACTAAAGGAATGCTTTTGACAGTTCTTATAAAGAACGTGCAAAGTCAGTACTATTATAAAGTCAAGTAAAATCAGTCCTACTTGAAAAGGACGACAATAATAGAACTGATAGAAGCGCTGACTAGAACCGTTCTTTTTCTCAATATTAGAACTGTTTCAAGCAGTTCTGAAACGGACGTTTTCCTGTTTTTGTCTAAATATTTCTTTTGCTCACATGATTGTGGATAACTAATAAGAGTTCAGAATAACATTTGCCTACATAACATAGATATGATATCCCAAAGACATGGTTACTCCTAGACTACTCTATGTGGTCTTGGTGAACACATTGAAAAATGGTAAGAAGAATGTATTGGCAATAATGGTGGAACAGGAAAGGTATCTAACAAAACCTGATCCCAATTCATTTTTTCGTGAATCAAATTCCTTGCTGTCTAAAGGAGTGCAAAATAAAAATCATTCTTTAGTTTCTGGGATGAGTCGGGATGATATAAAACCTAGTCTTAAGTGAAGGAGTAAGTAATTGATACCTTTCACGGCAGAGCTATGAGAAGAAGCAATATTGTCCATTGTACACTTTGGAAATGTTTTAGAGGATTCATGTCCTAATGGCCTCCACCATCGTCACCCTTGGCTTCCTCTTTCTGTTCGGTAATCAAAATTACAGAGAAGGTTGAAAATCAGAGGTTAAACTAAGAATTATGCTTTTATGTATTGGTAACTTCAAATGAATGCAACAAACGCAGAACTCCAACAAATTTGCTATTTAAAGTAGTACCCCTAATATCAGGCTCATACATGAAAACCCATCAACATCTAAGAGTCAGTAAACCACTGAGACATCCAATCTACATCTAGAATGATAATCAAGCATATTATAGAAATCTAACCAAAACTCAAAAACCATACTATTGTAATATTAAAGAGAAAAACACTAGCAGACAGAATGTTAGACCATTGAACATTTTACAGACTTACAAACCTCTTGTTGATGAGTTTCCACCAACTCTGGCTGTCTCCCCAAGCTCTCCTGTGACTCGACTACTTTCGCCACTTCAGTCTGATGTAAGTAAAGAACAACGGTGTTGCATTACTTCAAATCAACCGCTAAGAGTACAACAAAAAATGACTAATTTAGTTTAATAAAATGATAATATATACTCAGATCAGGTTCAAGACAAATATAATAAAAGAGCCCTGGTGAAGTAATTTTTAGAAATTGAAATATATCATGTCCAATGCCTAATTACCTCGAGCCTAAGTAAAACGTCACGATCCTGCATAACTCTCTTTTCCTACTCAGCAATAGCTAGAGCCTGTTATCTGAATTCTACGGTCGGCTGCTGGAGCTCAGAATTCCACTCTTTGATTATCTGTTGTTGCAAAAGCAAGCCCTTGATAAGAAAAATTGCCAATATTGAAAAGCAAAAGTTGTTTTGCAAAAATATGCTTTTATGTATTGGTCAATTCGAATGAATGAAACAAATGCAGGACTCACGTTCAGAAGAGGCATGGATAGAAATAACAACATGCTGCAAAGCCAAGACAGGTGATGTTTGGGGTACCAACACCGCAACATCAAACCTAGATGAAGAAAAACAATAACCAGGAAAAGAAGTGAGAATATAAGCAAATCACAAAGAAGCAAATCAGATAAATTGACATTGTGATGAAAAATAATCACAGGAGAACCGGTACAAGAAAATTACAAAAACCCTTACAAAATTGAATGACTACCAATAGCATAAACAATTAAAATCAATCAAAAATAACCAAACCCAAAACTTAGAACCCAAAACTTACCCTAAACAATTGAATGACCATTACTCTGTAGTCTCTTCTGTTTGAGCTCAATGGGATTTTCAGTTTATCTAAACAAAAATAAGAAAAAACAGTTAAAATTAAAAGAAATACTCATTTGAGAAATTAAAATCAGAGGAAGTAATTTATATACCTTTGAAGTTATTTTTCATGAAGTTGGAGTTGTTCATCCAAACCCTTATCACCACCAGCCAAACTGAAACAAGATTAAATCATCACAGAAACACAGATCTATGAAGAAAAAATAGAAATTAAGTGAAACACTAGATCTCTTCGTAATAATCGTAACAAACTTACCTTACGAAACAACAAAACAATGTAACTGAGTGATTTTTTTGGTATATAGATATCTTCGAAAAAAATGTAGACATCTTATTATCGATCCAGTTGAGAGGAATCTCAAAACAAGTGTAATTTTGATGGGTCTTCTTGAAGTGAAATAATTCTCAACTAACTTCGAAAGAAATCGAGAGAGAAAATCAAAACCAAAATCAATTAGAGAAGGAAGATGCAGAGAGAATAGAGAAGGGAGATGCAGAGAGAACGAGAAACAAGATAAGGTTTGTTTTCTTTTATTTTTTTAAGTTTTAATGGTCAGAAATGGAGTGATTTCATCTACAACGTTGAAATATATGAGTCGATATCTCACCGTTGATGAAAGAACGGATCAAAACGCATCTTTCATGTTACCGCTTTTTTACCTGTGAAAGAACGAATTTTGACCGGGCTAGACAGGCAACGGGCCATGTTAGTTTTTTTACAAAAGCCCTGGTCAGTTCTAAAACCCTCGTTTTCCACTAGTGGTATGTGGGCATGTCAGCTCATGACAAATGCCATTGGCACCAAAGAATGATCCTAGTTCAGTATTGAAAAATTCTCCTCCTCCATCTGTTCTGAGTACTTTGATTTTTCTAGAAAATTGATTCTCAACAAGATTCTTGAAATGGTAAAAAATTTGCTTGAAGTCAGACTTAACAGCCAAAGGATAAACCCAACAGTATTCTGAAATCATCAATAATATTAACATAAAAGCGATAACCAGATACAAATAATATTGAGGAAGGATGATAGGTGTCTTAAAACACCTACTCAAGAGTACCTTATTATACACTTTAGTTAAGCTTATGCCTCGTACATTGGTTATTTGACAATGTTTTCTATTTTGCAGGTACGATACCCTTAAGTCATAAAAAGAAAGAAAACAAGGTGTAATGTTAGGAAACAGTTGAAGGCAAGCTGCCTTGGTGGGCTGTACAGATGCTAGCCCAGATGGCGCATCTCTGAAATGGGCTTAGTGCTTTCGTAAGCCTGCTAGATTTGCGAAGAGGCCCTGAATTGTCCAACACGAGTACAACACACGTGCAGTCGAGCTCGATGATAAAAAGGGGATCTGGTAAAACCAACATTGCAAACAGAACTGAAGTCCAAGTTTAGAAACGAAGGCAACAGTGATATGAAATCGAAGGTTTGGGAAAGATATGTTTGAAATTCATGGTAATTCTGGGAGTAAACTGGGGGATTCGAAGCTAATCATTCATGGAGGTAGCTGGTTACTCAGATTTCTGGAGAAATTAGGTTCAAATGGCTAGCTGGTGTGTTAATTTTCTGAGAGAAGTTAGAACTGATTTCTGGTGGTG
>JAJJMA010263957.1:0-19637 GCA_023529015.1 Papaver nudicaule | reverse complement strand
TCCGTTACACATGCATTCTCTGCACCATAAAGGGATGGAAACACCCTTAACTCCTGTAGCTCTTTACAAATGAAAGCTACAACTTCTAACCCTTTATCTCCAATGCAATCCAATATCTGCATACGAAATTAAAACTTTAATCATGAACAATAATAAGGAGAAATCAAGGATAACATTAACCAAAATGTGTTAAGATATCGGACCCATAGCCGTTGAAGTTTGTTGCAGCGAACAATTATTCCAATGAGCTCAGTACTCTTGATTCCCGGTGCATAGCTCAAGTTTAAGGAAGTCAGGTTCGAGCAAATGGAATACATAGCAGGTAAGCAGTCAGGAGCAACCTCTAAAAACCCAGACAAACTTCTGACAGATTGACATTTGAGGATTGTCTTGGAAAATTTCTCATAGGTCTCAGACTTAGGTTCATCTATGAAACAACCAGTCCCCAAGTCCACAAGATGAGGAGCAAGAGTTAAGATTCTCTGGAGCGTCTCAAGGGGAACTGAGCGGTTTAGCTTCAGATTCCTTAAGTTTGGGCATCTTGCCACAAGCCTCTCAAGGGCTCCCAAATTAACTTCTCCTCTTAAACATGCAAAATTTAAAGAGACAAGAGAAGTGCATGTTTGTGGAAAACAGCTCAGCCACTGTCCCCTTTGATCCTCAACTTCATTTTCTTGCAAATCCAGCTCCCTAAGAACCCTACATAAACAAACCACAGCGTCAGAACAGAATTGTAAGTTTCCAGCTTATTTTTCTACGAAAAACGAAATACAAAGTCATATCTAATATCTTAAACCTCGAAATACAAAGTCATATCTTAAAGTCAGAACAGAATTGTAAGTTTAACAGATAAGCTTTTAAAACATGACAAAGCAAATGTAGAGCATATGAGTTATATGTAGCTTACAACAAATGTTGTCCCTGAAATGGTGCTTAGCGTGACTGCCATATCTAAGGCAGAACATCCAAAACAATTGATGATCTATAATATTGATTAGGACCTTAAAAAGTGATAGACAAGCGTATTTTTCACGTAGTTTAGCTTATCAAGAACCACATTCCAGATAAGATTTTTACGTCTAGTTTTATATGATGGAGGTGAGTACAAGTTACACAAGGAATCAAGATAAGAAGCCAGCTGAAAAACTAGCTCAAGCACCCCTCGAACCTAGTATCCATTTCATATAGAAAGACTGACAAGACCAAGTTACAAATTTGACACGAGAATAAATTACATCTTATCACTATTTAACTTTGCAGGACATGTTGCCCAAATAAAGTGGATAGAGCTTAAAACAATAAGGTTTTGTGAACCCATTGAGGTTAGAGATATCCCCTTGGAAGCAATCACATAACTAAGTTCAATAAGCCAAGCTCCTCTATAAAGTAAATGTAATTGATGGATTCAGTACAGGAATCTATTGGCTCCCCTGTGAGGTCTCTTCTTGTAACTTGTAATCAACACATCATATAACAACTAGAAGCAATGCATCCACCCTTTGACTCCAGGGAGCAAGAGTTAAAATTCTCCTTGAAGTCTACTCCCATATTATAATTGATGTAAAGTTTAACAACTATGCATCTACCCCTGCGGTTGTCTAATTGATGAATTCTACCATACCCATTCCCTAATTTCAAATCTAAATGAAGTAACAGGAGCCAGAGAGTCGAATTGATGGTGCAAATAAGTTAGTACTTTCAATGTAGTTTCCAAACTAGACAACATTCACAAAGACACACCCACGAAAACAAGTAGTAAAACAATATCCCAAATCATGAGCATTCAGCAAACAACAAACAAGTTCAATCTAATAAACACAACAAAACTAATTAGACAAGAACCCAAAAAGAAATTTTACCTGCAGTTAGCAGCTATAGCAGCGAGGCCATCCGTAGTAAACCCTTCACAAGTAACAAGCACAAGCGACTTGAAATTAGGGAACGAACGAGACAACAATTCAAGGCTATCATCAGAGACAACCATTCTCTTCAACCGTAGCTCCTCAAGCCCTGGATAACTCTTAGCCATGGCTTCAATCCATGGATGCACAAAACCTCCCCAATCATGAGGTACCAAATTAAAATCAGCAAAATGTGGTTTCCCTTTCAAGGTAAGAGCTTTCACTCTAGGAAACCTAGTAACCAATCTCTGTGGAGTAATGGAGTAGCAGTTACCTATAAATACCCTTTGTCTACTCCATCTCTCTACATTAAACCATGACTTACAAACAAGTGAAACAGCATTCCTGTCTTGGTGTGATGTTAGGAAATCAAACACCAACTCCAAAACCTCCTCCAAAAAATCACTCATCTTTTTTTATCAATCACAGAAAACCCCAAGAACATACTAATCTAGGGTTTCAACTTTCTTGAAAAGCACAAATTTCTTGAACTTCCATTTTAGGATTAACATGATTTACAACTTTAATTCAACAACTAAAACACTGAAACTAAGTAACCCTTTGGATCTAAACATATCATTTTTTTCACTTTCCCCCAAAAAAAAGTTCTTCACATCCCACCCTGTTCAGGTTAAATGAGATCTACTCAGATGCAAACAAAAACACAAAAAGGGTTTAACCTAAACTTGTTAATGAACCCTAAACATCAACTACATACCAGAAAGATTCACCATTAATGACTGTAAGTAAGCTTCAGGAACAATGGAGAAATCAAGATCTAGAGTTATACAAACTGAAACAAAAATCTAAGCACAACCCTTTGTTCAAAAAGAGTTGAATTTCATGAAAAGCATAAACAAAATCAGAATGATGAACTCATTTCAGGTGAGAAAACTCTCAGAAACCCTTATCACTCTTCTCTGTTTTTCTGAGAAATGCAGAACCAGAGATGTTTTTAACTAATTAACTAACTATATCTGGACTGTTATAAACTTAACCATGGTTAAGTTAATTTTTTCACCTTTATGATCTGACGGATACAAATTAGCTTTGGTAACTGGTGATGGGATCTGGACCGTTGGTTTGGTGACCGATGCATATGTCATTATCCTTTCTGGTTTCCAATATGAAAAAAGTTAAAGTGGAAGAGTTTATTTACCCTTGCTTTTTGGTTCAATTACTGTGGATGGGATTTCAACTGTGTCAGGGAATTTACTGTTTTACCTTTTCTCGGTGGAAAAATCAATCATGGTTGTTTTTTCAAATGATCAACCTTAATCAATGATGATAAGAGCAAGCAATAAGGTGTTTTTCAAAATTTAGCTGCTAATGGCTAAATTTAGTATTAGCTGCCGGAGACATACTTTCCGACCAGTGTAGTTTTTGTGGTTTATAAAAATTTATTTAGATATTTAATTTTCTTGGAACATTATTGACTGGATAGTGGATACCGAAAACCCAACCATATACATTCATGTATTTTTTTTTGAATTTAAAAGGTTATATTAAAGTTGGACTCAAACTCATTACCTACAAGCCCAGATAGTTAGGCAGAGAAAAAATAAAGAAAACCCCCCCAATCTCGATGCAGACGAGTTTCGAACTCAGATCGCCGGTGTCATCACTTAATGACTTTGCCACTGTATACATTTATGTCTTACAGAATTTTCTTTCTACTAGCGGCCTAGCCAAAAAACAACTATTGATTAAAATTTATGGAAAATTCTTTAACCATCATATGATGTTTTTTGTTTTAAAGTAAGCATATTGTTTGTCATTAATTCAAAGACGGATAACTAGTAAATTTAAATACAAAAATTAGAATTTTATGGCATACGCCCCCAACCTGTCCTCCGACAAATCCAATGCCCATTGAGTTAATCTAGCATAAACCCCGTAGTTTAAATGAAGAGAGTTCCTATAAAATCTAGTTATTTTAAGAGGGAAACTCTATTCACTCACCTCGAATATAAGAATCAGGTTCCTAGTCAATTGGTAGCCTTGTTAAATATATGATTTTGTGTGGATCTTTATTTGTATATTCTTTAATTGTTTTTTTTTTATTTTATTTATAAATATAATTGGTAGTTAACATTACATTAACTTAACATGCAAGCGAGCAACAAGTTGCGCCGCAAGTCCCTTTTGAATCGCAAAACCTATTCTTTTAAACACAAACACCCTTAATTCTGGAGTCATGACATTACTGTGCATGAATTTTTGCTTTTGATATGTAAATATTTCAATGTTTTCGTCTTTGAAATGCAATTATTTATTAAGTAAAGCTATAGAACAGGTTGGTAGGTCAAACTTACTAAACTTGATAGTAATTAATATTAATCATAACAACAACACTATTTGACGCACCAAACACATCCAGCCACCATACGACATAGATCAAGTCAAAAAATGAGGCCTCAAAAGCTTCCTCTCTTGCATATATATCAACAAAAACAGTATAACTTTCCAAGAAAACAGTGAACAAAAGACAAATAGAAGAACAATAAGGAAATAGACAAAGTAGAAAACAGTGTAATGTTGGATCATTAGAGTACAGTGCAGTGGTTTTGTGCGCCCGTATTGCATACAAGAGACAGCTAAAAACAGTAGAAGTTCCTCATGGTTTTTGTTGGATACAAATAGCTTCTACTGTTTTTGTTGGATTCAAATACATTTGGTTATCCTAGTTATAAGAAAGCATCTCTGAATTCAGTAGTGATCCTCATGGTGGCCATGCAAGGACCATTTCGGCATTTCTTTTGTTTTTCTTTGGACCGTGCTATTTGGCTAGCTTTTCTCTAACCATTGATTGGTTCACGTAGATGTCTGGATTCGGAATAATGAACCGTAGGGCCCGCAGTGGGGTCCTGAACTGAATGTAATGTCCAGTACTTTTGCGACACGTAAGAGCTAGTAATGAGGCTAGCCGAATATCATTTAGGTTTTTCTTTTGATCACCCGAAAGGAAAAACCCAAATACCAACAACCGAAAGCTAACACAGGACGAACAGTACCAAACGAGAAATCATCTCGGAAAATTGCATTTGGTTATCACAGTTAGGCCAAGTCTTATGGGATTTTAGATCGGAAATTCACGTCAGCTAGAACATCCCACCAAGTCTTATGGTGAAATCCAGATTGAAATTCCAAACGCCTGATGAAATAGCGACCCAACACTCCATGAAATTTAGGATCGTCGGATCAAATGAAATTGGTTAGATGTTTGGAATATTCTTGCTTACCCTGTTTTAAACAACGAAAAAACTTGACTTTTCCTGCGCTGTTTCATTCACCGTTCAAAACTCGATTCTACTTGGAATTCGACTTTTCTCTGAAGAGAGAAGTAGAAGAGAGGCTTCTGGCAACGCTTTTGACGAGATTGGAAGCTAAAACTGGAACCATAAGATTTAGCCTTATAAGCATCTCTGAATTCAATAGTGATCGATCCTCCTGGTGCATGGACCATTTCAGCATATTTCTTGAGCGAAACTTCTTTTGTTTTTCTTTGGGACACGACACTGCAAAGGAAAAACCTATACCAACAACCAAAAGCTAACAAAGGACGAACACAAATCGAGAAATCAGCTCGGCATCAAGTCAGCAATACAGGAAGGAGGAATAGAAGAGGACCACCAGTGGTGGAAATTGTTCTTCGTGCCAGACTGCTAGCTTTGTTCTCATTGACAACATATATATACGTACATAGGATTACTCTCATGTGGTCCTTTAGCAAATCGCATGCATAAGAGTACATCCAATAACGTGTACTCAAGGGAATTTTGGGTAGCCGCAAGTTTAATGATCATGGCGCATGGGAAAAACCGTGGTCCAAAGTGAAGAAATAAAGATATTATGCATGATAAATATTAGTACCGAGCCAGCCAATGGATCTACCTTCTTCTTCTTCAAATGGACATATTGCTCCTAAGGCTAAGTCTAATGGGAGTTCAACTTCCACAAAAAGTGTGGTCTATACCCCAAGTTCAACGTACAGTTCCAGATTCTCGTAGAAGTTGAAGTTGATATACTACTTAGGCGCTCAATGATATAGCGCCTAAAAAGTGAACCGGCGCTGAATGATACAGTGCCAAAGCGAATATTCTCTTAAGAATATGCATTTTGGTGTTTTATGATTGAGCGCTGGAGTTCCACGTTATATCATTCAGCGCAGGTCTGTTTGACCTTTTTTTATTTACACTCGGTTTACACCAAGATCAATAGTTGTTCATCCTACTCATTATTTCCTCACACTCCCGTTACACCACCAATCCACAGACAATGTTTATACAAAAATGAGTTTTTCTCATACCAAATCATCATAAATAAAGATAAGTTGCACCACATATTAAAAAAAAAAAGAGATTCATTAACTTAATAATTTAAAGGATTACATTGAAACTAAAATCCGCTCATTCGAGTAGTGTGTTCGTTACACTTATTAGGAGGAAAATTACGAATGAGTATTCCTTAAAGGAATTACATTGACTTCTAATTACTTGAATAACTAATAAGAAAATCCTTCATAATACTTCGAAGGTTTTGAGAAAATCCTTTAGCTCATTGTAATGTGCAGCTTCGTACTCGAATTCCTTTCCTTTACCTTGTTTCCATACCTAGGCCTTCAAAGTCCTGGCATAAACTTCATCCTCCGTAACATCTTTCCCAAGAAAATCTCAGGCCAATCTCCCCAAGTGCATAAAATCATGAACGTTTTGGCGTATTTTCCACCATCGGTCTGACAGGCCTCTTGCATCGCGCACATATTGGTTTTGAAACTTGAAGTCTTCTTCGATATAAACACTTGACAGTACCACGACTTTTTTGTAATCCATAATAGTGGATCACGTCTTTACAAAGACGTAGATCTTCTTCCAACGTAAATGGAGCGAAGCTTGGTTTCTTTCGTGTTGATGGAGGAGGAGATAATGGTTTTTGAGATGGAGAACACGTATAGTAGTACTGATGAACTAACTTATCAGTCATGTTTCGATAACGTTTACGAGGAGGAGATGCTGGAGGAGGTGTTGAGATGGATTCATTTGGTTTCCGTAGTAAAGATATTATCTCTTGTGGTGATCGAGTTGGCCTTTTGGTATTTGAAGATGAACTTGACATCGTAGAAGTGATTTTTCTTTTGATTGATTGGGATAAAGGAAGAAGGTTTGAGAAGAAGAGGTATCTAGAAAGATGAATGTTTGAGAAGAAGAGTTCACTCTTTATATAAATGGATCCCCAACGGCTAGTTAACGGCTAGTTTTTTTGAATTTTGAATTTTGGGGATTCGAAAAAAACTAGCCGTTATGAGGTGTAGAGGGAGTGTAAAGATGAGTCCCCGACGGCTAGTTTTTTTGAATTTTGATTTTTGATTTTTTTTTGAATTTCAAAAAAAAAAAAATAATAATAATAATGTTGCACCGTATCTTTGAAACAAAGAAATTTTTCATTAACTAATCTCATTAATTTAAACATCTGCTCATTCGAATGAGTATTCCTTAAAGGAATTACATTGAAATTAAAATTCTACTTATATAAATTAACTTAGGAAAAAACTAATTGAAACTTGGTAAATCAACCTAGGGTTCGGGAGCAAGGCCATAACGAACCAAAATATCATTCTTCATTTTTTTGTAAAGTTCAACCTGCCCAAGTGGAAGTGAATCCAAAGGTAAGCCCATGATCCTCATGTCAGCTTCTCTTTGATGGAGTTCAGCCATTTGTTGATTGGTAGCCTCTCTCGATCTTCTTTTTGGTTTCCAAGTTCTGCCTAAGGTACTCTTGTTCTTCTGCACGTTCTGCAGCCCTTTGTTCCATTTCTTTTGCACGTTCTGCAACCCTTTGTTCCCTTCCTTTCTCCAAAAGTTCGAGCATCTTGTCTAAGTTTTCATCTGTTTTCTGTACTGCTTTTTCCTCACGGAGCTTTAGTTTAGCAGCTTCTCTCCCTAGAGGTCTAACATCATCTAATTTTGAAAGAAAAAAAATTTCAATGTAATATGTCTGAGCAAACATCAGAACCAGCCGGTAGAAGGTACATCAGAACCAGGGGTAGAAGGTATATCTTCATTCATGTTTTCATCCTCATCATCCTCCAAATTTACTTGTTGTGAACTCCCAGCCTGGCTGTTTGTAGCTTGGGTGGTTTGAGAAGAGGGTCCATTATTAATTTGGTTATTAATCTCCGGGTTGAAAATTTGTGGCATATTCCTTCAACATTTTGAATACCGATTCACGTTGCCACTTCCCGTATTGAGCTTCATAGTTTTGTCGACCTTCGCGATACTGTAGAATAAAAATAAATATTATTAGTTTTTTGGAAATTGGATATATTCACAAGTATTTTAAGTATATTTTATTAAGTATTTTAAGTATATTAGTTCATATACTTACGATATCGGCGATTGTGAGTCCGCTTTTTGGTTGACGGAATAACGGCCTGGCACAATTTGTATACCATTTACATTCTTTTTTTTTATAGTGGAGAGTTTGTTTTGCAATGACTTCAGTCTTCGGTTAGGACCTTGCCATCTTTTCTTGTACTCGGCTGTTATTGTTTTCCATAACTCTTTTTTGCTTTGATCTTTTCCTTTAACCGGATCCCTGCTTGCGATAATGAATGCCATAACTAGTGCTTCCTCCTCTTCTGTTGGAAATATAGCGCTTGAGTATTGTAGCGTATCATTTTCTTCCATGATCAAAAGAGTATTGAAAGAAGAGAAGGAAAATCAATGAAGAAGAGAAGAAATCAATTGATTTTGGTGTGATTGAGCAAGGAGAAGTTGTTCTCTATTTATAGGGTTTCAGTCCAAAATTCGAACGTTGGGATTCAAACGGATGGTAATTCTGGACCATCAGATCTCATCAGAACGTTACTTTTTGACGGCTCAGATTTTGTATGCTGAATGGTAAAGCGCGGTGGCGCTTAATGATTGAGCGCCAATCATCTGAACCGTTGGAAATAACGGCTCTTTCAGATCTGAGGGCTGATATATAATGGTGCTTAATGAATGAGCGCCCAAACGCTCTTTGGTATAGCGCCAGTCTACTGGATAGTAAATTCCGGTAACCTCTCTTGTTCTATTTAAACTCAACACATACCTCTAAACTTCCTCACCCCAAACTTGTGAAGTTTCATTCTTCTCTTCTACATTCAACTCAAATCATGGTGAGAATTTTCTCAATTGCCGAAGACAATGCCTTGGTGAGAAGTTATTGCATAGCGAGCACTCAATTCACTACGGACAAAGCCGTGGAACGCAATGCTTTTTGGACACGTATCACTCAAGAATTCGCGAATCTCAATGGTAATGCCAATGCTAATCCACGTCATGTGAAGGTACTCCAAAACTGCATGTTTATCCTAAAGGGGAAGTGCAGACGATATGCAATTTGTTTACGAACTTCGAATGGTGATCGAGAAGCGGCAAAGGTTTTATACCGAACAAATCATAGAAGTGAATTCATCCACTTTGAAGCATATGAAACAATTGTTACGATGTTGCCCAACATGTTAATGTAAACGTGCTTGAATGAAAAAAGAGTATTTATGGAGTTATTACAAGAAAGAAAATGTAGTACTAATTAAAATTTCTACTTAAAATGTAAACGTGCTTGAAAATGAAGTTTACTATTATGGCTAAATAAAGTAGTCAAGTTTACTCTCCATTCTCATAAAATGCTCCATCATGTTCATTGTGAAGCTCGTACTGATCATTCTCCCTATCCACAGCATTTGAACCCTCGTCAACGAGTGGAATTGCATCATCTACCACAAGATCTCCATCTCTCAAACCAGCTCCATGTCGTTGCCAAATGTGTGTAGTAAGTTCATCACGAAGCTCTCTCCAACGCACAGGGTTATACAAAACATGAGAAGCTAGCCTCGTAGTTGCTTGAATAGGAGGTGAAGGTTCTTCTCCCGTGATTCCCCCCCACTCCTCATTGCGATATTCCACCTCCACGCACATGTTGTGCATAATCAAGCAAGCATGCATAATTGTCTTCATGTCCGATAACCGATAATAACGACATGGGTTTCTAATTATACCAAACTTGCCTTTTAGACCACCGAATGCACGTTCTATGTCCTTTCGCTTTGCCTCTTGGTATCGATTAAAAAGTTCCTCACGATTGTTGTTGGAGGGTTTGTAGGCCTGCACAAGGCAACCAAGCATAAGATATATTCCATCTCCTAGGTAGTACCCCTGGTTGTAGTTTTGGCCATTGATTCGATAAAGACATGGAGGTGCAACACCATTAAGCTCTCTGTCGAACAACCCTGAAGCGTGCAAAACATTGATGTCATTGTTCTGTCCACCCAACCCAAAATAACTATGCCAGATCCACCTATCATACTAAGCCACCGCCTGAAGCACAACAGTGGGATATTTGTGATGCCCCACATATTGCCCAGCTTCCTGAACTGGGCATGCTCTCCATGCCCAATGAAAACAATCGACACTATCAAGCATTCCGGGAAACCCACGAGCTTCATTCTCTTCCAAAAGCCTTGTAGTGTCTTCGGAGGTAGGCATCCGCATGTACCTTGCATTGTAGATGAAGCAGATTGCATCCATAAACTTTTTGGCATAAATATAGACAGTGGGTGCGGCCATTTGTGTGTAATCATCCATACTATCTGGAGCAATACCTTTGGCAAAATGCCTCATCACGGCAATCATCTTCATATATGGAGTATGGCCAGGAATGCCACAACAATCAGTTTGTTGAAGAATAAAATCTTTGTCATAGTGACAAACTTGCTCCAAAACTCTGAGAAAAAGAAGACGGGGCAAAGCAAACCGAGCTTTGAACATCTTAGGCCCATACGTACAATTGTAGTCGAAGTATTGTTTCATCATCTTCCTATCCGCATCAACACGATTTCTGTGCACCCTTTCTCTTTTCCTCACTACATGCGGGACGAGTTGGCGTAGATCTTGCCTCTGAGACTCCAACATTGCCACCACTGCTACAACATTCTCCTCGAGTTCCTCTTCCTCATCATCATCCGGTAGTTTGTACAAAATTCTCCTCATAGCTCCTAATATAAGAAAAACAAAAATATCAATAAAACATTCATAAAACTCACACCAAAATAATACATTGAATCACAAAGCAAATAATCATTCACACCAAAAGGCAAAATAAACCATGCAAAAAGAAAAAGAAAAAAACATAAACACTCCATAAGTCTACATAAGTTTTCATTAACACTACAAACATAAACACTCCATAAGTCTACATAAGTTTTCATTAAAACACTACAAACATAAACATTAGTCTACATAAGTTTTCATTCACTGAAAGAAGTCCCAACGAGATCCAGAATTTTGATTTTCACTAGGATATTGAGTTTCTCGAACCATATCCATGTTTTCTATCAGGTCGTCAAACTCGTTCAAACGACGGCGTTGTGGTGGTTGATCTTGTGATGTAGAAGGATTGAATCGCTTAGGGTCATAATATCCTTGTGGTGTCTCAAATTGTGCTGCGGCTGCACAAGCTCGCTCATATGTACCACCACCTAATGTCAGTTCTTCTTGGGGTCTTGGGGTCGACACTGATGGTATCGAAGAAGTAGAGTAACCAGATGATGAACATGAACTTTGATGCCTCTTCATTGACTCTTCGTATACACCATCCTTTGAAGTACGGTAGTAGCCGTACAAATTTTCAATTAATCCATTCTACAAGTATAAAAAATAGAATTTAGCTACACAATCAAGATAAACTACAAGTAAAATGCAAAAATAAATATAAATGTACTTACCGGGGTCATGTTATTGGCTCTAAAATCGACCGGACAACTGCTGGGCATTGGAACCGGTACTTCAACTGGTCCATGAGTATCGCTGTAGAATGGCACACTCCATTGTATCTCCGGTAGCGTTGCCTGAGGCTGGTCGAAGTACACATAGTCCTGAGACAACAAGGTAGGAGGCACTCGTTTTGGTAACATACGTGGATCAATTGCATGGCTACCCACTCAAATCTGATCATCATTCTGTGAATGTTGTGTAAGCACAAGATAAGGTCCAACGCTCTTTTCAATCCAGAACCGCGAATACTGCAGCTGATTAACTACCCAATAATGGTATCCTTCCAATACATCATCCATATGTGTAACTTCATCCAACTTCGTAGGATTACATGGGATTACAATTTCGTTGGTTAAATGCCTCCGAAATATCTCACCCAAGTAACAACTAACTCTCTTAGTTTCATAAAGATCCTGAAACACAACTCTCTTCAAGGAAAGCGCGTACGCATGTTGCCAATGCTCTCCTGCACAATACACACTTTCACTCCATGGTTGCCAAATAATCGTGGTTGTGGCTCTCTGGTCTATCTGCTCTCTTGCTAGTTTCCATTTGTGTTTAGTCACGCCAGATTGGTTAGTCTCGAGGTTTTCCTTCTTGAAGAGTGCAATCTTAGGAAAAACGTCATAAGCTTCACCCATCAATTTCGCCGGACAAAGAACGGGATGGTAGTTGTGAAAATAGTAATAATACCAATATTCGATTACCATCATCATGCCAGACATGTCTTTACTGCTTTCAAAGACCATGAGCCAAGATACTTATAAGTGTTGCCCAAGGAGGCCATACCCCAATCATAATCGCCAACTTTGTCTAAATCATTCAACAATAGACACCATCTTTTATCTAATTTATTGCTGCAATTTGGAACAAGAAATTGACCAAAGCACCAAAGAAAGAAAATTCTAGTCAACTCCTTTGCACATTCACTATTGTCGAGATCCTTTCTGCTAATAATGTATCTCCTCAAGGATGATATGGTTACAGAATTACCCTTAGAATCCCATTTGGCTACTCTCTTTGTTTTTTCATCAGGGTCTAATTCACGAGAGTCCCTTGCAATTTGATTCCTCGCTTTCACTCCCTGGAAATATAAGTCATCCATAGCAAGGTAGCTTATACCACCCATAGTACGGGGAAGTTCTACCCTAGTTTTTCCCGGGAGGCCATTCGGAATACCCGTCAGCATGTACCAATCTGTCGGTAGTAAGCCAACCTCAAAATTCTTAAAATGGAAACTACGAGTGGTCTCCCACCATCTCTCGGCAATAGCTTCCACTAAACCTCTATCGGCATTAGCAAAATCAAAGGCAAACACACTAGAAAACCCGCACTTATCACACCATTCTTGGGCTCTCGGATTTTCTTTCACTACAATTTGGTAAAGGGTTTGGATCAAATGTAGACTACTCATAACATTGTATTTACGCTTGTTTAAAGGACTATCCTTGCATGCATGGGCGACATCAAAATGATACCCGGACACCTTCACAAACGATCCTAAGTCCATGACATGTATCTAAAACAAATAAATCAACACACCAATTTCAATCAAAAGAACACAACAATTTCAATCTAATGAAAACAATAATTTCAATTAATAAACACAACACAATATCAACATTTTCAATTAACACAATAATATCAACAATTTCAATTTCAATTAAATTAACACAACAATTGAACATGAATTTAACTAAAAATCAGAAAAAATGTGAATTTTACTATGCATGAATCGACTAATCAATACTAGCATGATATCAAACATAAATTTGAGCAAAAAAATTCAGAATTGAAATCAAGAACACAAAAAACAACTAAAGTTTGCAAAACTCACCTCAAGTGATTTTGTGGATGAAATTCCACAAAAATTACACCAATAGATTCCTCTCCTTCACTTCTTCAAACCCTTGCAAGGAATTAGAAAAACATTTGATAGATTGAGAGATTGAAATGGGTGAAATTCGGTTTTGGGGGAAAAAAAGGAGGAGGAAGGAGAAGGAAGAAGAGAAAGTGAGGGGAGGGTTGCTCGAGTTTTTTGTGGCTTTAATCTCGCGCTCAATTATGTAGCGCGGGTCAACAAAAGTCAAAGTCATGCGCTACATTATGTAGCGTTGATGCGAATATTCTTCCATGCTACATAATGTAGCGCAAGGACGCTATATGATTAACCGCGGAAGTAGAACTCCCCTTAGACTTGGGTTGCTACTTTGTTGATGTGTCCTACTACTTTTTGGTGGATATAAAAGTCCCATTAGACTAAGCCTAATAATAATAACATAAGTGGTGTTGCCGCATCCTAAGTTTGGATGGTCTGGTAAATCCTTGCCTTATGGTCGAAAAAAAGAGAGAAAGAAAAAGTAAGTTCTTGCCCAGTTGAGACAAAATGTGGGTGGAGATTTTCAATTTTCCTTAGGAATTCATCAATCAGGGCGGATGTGTCTTTTTTTTTTGGATTTGATAGGTTATATTGAAAATTGGACCGAAACCCATTACCTACAAGCTTAGGTAGTTAGGGAAAGAAATAAGAAAAATTCTCCTACTCCGACGCATACGAGTTTCGAACTCAGATCGCTGGTGTCACACCCAACAACTTTACCACTGTACTAAAGTGATATCTGTCAGGGAGGATGTTAGGATTTCTCCATTAGTAGGGCTGAAGTGTCATTAATGAGGCGGTTAAAGACCGCAACAAAGTCTTAAACAAATCAGTAATATATTAAATAAAATGCATAAAATCAATACTGAAATGTGACTACAAAAAGAAATTTATAATTTACGGAAGAAAAGTAATAGAGATACTCATGTTGAGAAGAATAAATTATTTTTCTTTTAAATAAGAAATAATCTACATTAACTAGTTGTAATGTCAATTGGCGGATTTCATCCTAAACACCTTGAAAACCATCAAATAAGCCTCATTGTACCAAATAAAGAAACCAGTACCACCATTACCGACAAATCTACCCTGTTAGAGTATGCTCGGTTAACCCCACCAAGCGTGGATATGTCAAGCTTGGTTATCATAATTTAGTGTTCAAAACTCGTACATTTGAACGTGCCTACTAATAGTCAAACTTCATTAGGTTATACCTTTAGGAAGAATATGGCTGGATTATCTGGAAGATTAAGTTGGTCCTCTAGACATCATGATTTCATTGGTCCTCTACTCTGAGCTGAATGATTACTCTAATTGATGCTTGTGACTGTTAGTATATTCGACAGTGTCTATGAACTCTCTTCTCTTGAGTTTCATGTCCTGAAAACATTTCAATGGAGTCTTCTTCTCATACTTCATTAATGCTTTCCTCGAACCATTTCAATACAAGTTCTTAGGAACTGTATATTATGAATAGTTTTCATAATGAAAGTCTTTATGAAGTTAATCTTCATTTCCAGAATGCCTGCACGAATATCGATAAGGATTTCTCAATCCGACTATATTATGCATTCAGAGTGCAAGTGATTTTATCACAATGCAACAAAGACAGTTTATAGTTTTTCGTGAACTAGAAATCAAACACTATGTGAAAGGAATTGATTACCATTGCTAGGTATCGAATTCCAGAGCTATAGGATTCGATTTCTTTTATAAGGAATCATTCCACTTTAGCTTGGATCGATTACCATTGGATAGGTATAGATTTCCAGAGCTAGGATCGATTTCCTTTATTGGGGTCAATCCACTTTAGCTTGGATCAATTACCATAAGGTGGACTCGATTTCCTTTCAGTTAGGATTCGGTTTCTGTTTCTAGAAATCGATCTCCTAATGGTAGAGATCCAACACCAAAGAAAGAAATCGATTTACCAAAGTTGGAATATATTGCACTTGTTTGTAATCAGTCCACTTTTATATTGGGAATCAATTTCACTAATGTGTAACTAATCTCCTTGGGTAGAATTCAATTTTCTTAACAAGAAATCAATCTCCCGGCCCATAAAAAGGAATCGATCCTTCTATATTGAAATCGATCTCCTTGTCCACATTTCATTTCTTGCACTTGCAAATGAAATGTGAAGACTATTGATCAATCATACTATGTGCTTCAAAGATCAAATTCTTGAAAGTATGATTTTGGTTCAACATGATCATGAACTTGTGCATTCACGCATGAGTTCATTATATGACACAATAAGGCATTACATTCGAATTGCGACAATGTTCTATTGCTTAGATAATTCGAATTGGTTCATTCTTTCCACCTTTTTCAGGTTCGCCAACGCATGATCCACACAAAATAGAAGAATTACAAATTTTTTCTCTGACCATGACGATGTTGATTCAAATGCGATTCCAGATGAGGTGGCGAGCTAATTATAGAAGACCTTTGGCCAAATGCAATCCATTATTTTGTTGAAGAAGACTGAGTTAATGAAAAGGAGTGGGCCATTGTCGAAGACTCTGCAAGCTTGTATTTATCATGCAATGAAGATTAATTGACAAAAGTAGTGATACCTACATGAATATTATACCTAATTTTTCATATTTTTTTTATAGTAATGTAATTTCAGATGCTCGTTTGCTTCTTATATTAGTTGCCGACAATATTTAATGTTGCTCTCATCTGGTCTTTGATAATATTACGTACCGTGTTACAAAACCAAACTATTTTTTTTTTTGGAAATTATTTCCCGTTTCAAATTAGTGTCTGGGAATCTATCCCGAAAGAATATATTCATTAATCTATCGTGCATGTCTAACAAGTTGTAGTAGTTTCACGTGTCAAACAGACGTGCATGTGATTGCGAACAATTTTTTTTATTTTCTTTGCTTTGGGTGATCAAATTTATTCTCTCTCTCAATCCTTTTCTTTTTTGTTTCGATTATTTTTATTTTGTTGAGATAGTTCCATAAGTACCTCTTATGATTTATCAGATCATCCTATACGAACAAATCAGGTATTTTTCAGATCATCCTTACTAACACTACACACAAAGCAGTGGTGGTTGTTCAACAAAACATGGGTCTTCAATTGTTCTATCTCATTGAAGATTGGGAAAATTTTATTAAGTACCAAGAAATATGTTTTCTGAAGGCAAACTTTTGGGCTCAGTTGAATTAACTGCCGGATTCACTTAAGAAAATTGATAATCTCAGGTGTTATTCAGGCTATGGAGACAGGTGTGGGTCTAGACTTTAAACTCGGCAAAACACTACCGGAGGTAAGGATTGAACTTGATCTCACTGAGCCAATTATGCCAGGATTCAATGTTGATGTTCATAAGAAACCACATTGGGCTTATGTTTACCTTAATTAACCTACCTGTTATTTGTTTCAACTGTGGGTTTCTTAACCATGTGGTTATGTATTGCACGGCGGATTTAGGAAGAAGGTGATGCATCAACTAAATAGCATCTAACAGTAAATAGCAACACGCGAAGATTTTCTACCCAGGTTTTCTTTTTCATCAACTAAATAGCAACACGCGAAGATTTACCCGTGATGCATTTCATCTAACAGTATCCACATCCTCAGTTGATGATTGTGTTGAAGATAATATTCCACTACATAGGAATATTAATACCACAAATTCTACAGTGGAACCAATTGTGACTTCTGAAAAACATATCTCCAACATGCAACAACAAATACACTACAGTAGGCTAAAAGGTGAGCTTTATCATTTCCTATTCAGTGATCTCAATGCTTCTACCACGTCCTCTTCGTCCATGGAGCTTGATATGCCTCCAACTTCGAAACCAATAGCTAAAGGAGGACAAGAGTATTGCTACCATGAATCGCCTTAATCTGCTCCAAAGGTTGAGGAAACAAAAGGGGAAGAAGGTGTATAAGATCTTTACAGAAAGATCGATTTTTACGGGGGTGCCCTTATCGGAATTGGGGTTCAAGATATTTTTGACTGTATTAAGGCACCCACTACTAGTAGTCGACACACAGGTTTAGCTGCCCAAAACCAGGATAATTTGCATCTCACTATGAACCCGGCTACAGTTATTCCAGATCTTGAGTATCTTATTACAAAATCGGAATTAAGAAATCTCCCTAAGTATTTCCTAAAAGAGTACATTCAGGATATCTTCCATTCTCTTAAGAAACAGGATGCTAACATTACCTTGCAAATCTATCTGATCAACGGAGTTCCAAATGTGGCGGTCAGCTACACTCACAAAATGGAGAAAAGAAGTGCCAAGGCCAAAGCTTCAGCTAAAGTAGCTTCCCATCTGATGCCACCTGCATCAACTCGTGTGCCTCCTTCGAATGCTCTGACGAACCCTGACAAAACTAGCCACACTGCAAAAAAAAAATGATGAGTCCATCATTACGTACTCTAGAAAGGGAAGACCACCATCATCAAGCAATGCCACTCTGATCAAAGATGTTATCACTTTGGAATTAGCATCATCACCACCTCCATCGAAGAACCCAAAATTGGATCATCATCATGTGTTCATGCAAATTAATCCACACACTGTCAGCCTCCAATGTGCCGTTGAAGTTCCTACCTCTAGAATCAGGAAGCGTCGATCTACAAGGCCTTTTTCTTCTGCTCTGGAAAGTCCCAAACCGTCCTTTAAAATGTCAGTTAAGAACTAGAATTTGACGAAGTAATTGCCATAGAAGCTCTCTCAAATGGACTGCGGGTGTTGGATGACAACCAACACTCGCATATGCAATGATCATCTGGACTATGAACTATCAGAAAGCTACCCTCTTTCTGATAGTTCTGCTAGAGTGGAACTCCATTCTCTTTGGTAAACTGCTTTTTTTGGTTCACCTCTTTTGGCCTCGAGCATTTCACACATCTCTTTTGATAAGCTCAGCGCATGGAGTTATAGTTGGTTGTTTTGGTTTTTCTCAGTTGCAATGGAAGATTTGGGGCCATCTCTTCAGGTGGTCCGAGGAAAAGACTCTACAGTCTTGGCACCAATACCTCTTTCGGTGTTTCCTCAAAGTTATGCAGGATTTACAAGTGAATTAGCATGTGTTGTTGACAGGTTAAATGTGATGTACTTTTTGGGTCTTTGTTTTTGGCTACTAGCAATTAGGGAGGGTACAATAATTAGTTTGGGCTGGTCTATCTGTAATTGGGTGTTAGTCTCTCTAGGCCTACACGGGTTTATTTTGTACATTTCGAACTACATGCAAACATCAATTCGTATCTAAATAAAACAGACCAAAGAGATATCAAAGATTTATACCACCCTAAGCCTTGTTGACAAAAATCAATGGAGGTAACAGGCTACCATCTATTCAAGGAGGATCGAAATAAATATTGTACCAATTCCGCATAACATCTACAGAGTTTAGAGACTCAAACTGGAGCTTGCTTAAAACTCCTTAATGCCTAAATACTGATGGTACATAATTTATCCCATCATCTAACCTGAAGCTGCGAACAATTTTATTTTCTACCGGCATAAGTACCCGAATTAAGTGAAACTAGGCTTTCCTCATAACTTATCACATCAACTAGCCTTAAATTACTTAATATCTTGAGATCACTACCCGTTGAAAGATCATATAAAACCAACCACATGCCATACTTGAGAAGAAGCTGATGACCATTTTTGAAAGACTGCACAAGTCGCAAAGGATAGCCGATATTGCTGATATGGTCAGTGATAGAAACTTGAATCCAACAAAGTTGAGTCCAGGATTCCTGAACACCATATTCTTGCATTATCCATACTTCATAACAAACCTCATTAGAAGCCATGACTACTAAACAAAGGCACCCTTCAAAAACTCCAATGGTCCCCAAATTCGTGTTCTGTACCAGTCTTATTGGAAGGTGCACTTCGTCGAATTTGTTGTTGCTGATATCCAGAGAAATTATTAACCTGGGTGAGTTTTTTCCACGCGCTTTGCCAAACCAGTGAAAAGCCCCATTATGCAGAATCCCAGTTTGTCCCTTGTCAGGAAATTCATAATGCATGATTTGACTACATTCCCATG
>JAJJMA010263953.1:6037-18410 GCA_023529015.1 Papaver nudicaule | reverse complement strand
CCTTGTCTTGTGTCGGACTGATCCTTTGAGATCCAAACTCAGGTTAACAGTCTGGATATTGATTTTTGAGATCGTCCAGATCTGACCATAAGTCTCACGAGCCCAAACGAAAAGTTGGTTGTATTTCGGTACCCCTGCTTTTTCACCTTTCTTTCCAAACATGCCACAAAGTAGAATGCATCGACTTCCAGATTTTGTCCCTTGCTTAGTAAATCTTTCCTCCGGCCACCAACTTCCAAGTGCTTGAAGGTATTAGGCAATGCCCAGCTCCATCCGTCAACGTCAGGAATGACTGAGCTCCAAACACCGTTGGCAAATTTGCAACTCAGAAACAGATGGTTTAATGATTCTTGTTCTGCCATACACATTGCGCAAATTCCTGAAGTCGTTATACCTCGCATTTTCAGATTATCTATTGTACCAATTCTATTTAGATATGATTTTCCATTCGAAGAAGCAAATCTTTAGAGGAATTTTATTATACTAGACAAAGGCACTATTGAAAAATGGGTTAGTATCAATCAAACTCCAGTCGTGTAACAGATTAATATAACAATCTTTAACAGTGAAAACTGCCTTGCTTGACTTCCATTTCACCATGCTTTAATTTGAGAAAAGGTTTGATGGATCATTACTTATGCGAAGTAATAAACTACACAGTTCTTCCACTTCATTACCACGCAGTACTCTCCTAAAAAAAGATGCTCCATTCAGGCATGTCAGTCGAAGTCACATGATCATATATAGAGCCATCCTTATTTGCAGCTACCTTTGCCAAAAGAGGAAAAGCAATGGCAAAACAGTGAGTACCACACCAAATATCATTCCAGAACGAGAAACCTTCACCAGTCACAATTTCCAGTTCACAAAACTTGTATAAATCAAAAGCTAGCCTTGAGATAACTACCCAGCAGCTAGAAACCATTGCTTAAGTATACTGGTTGTGCAAAAAAGAAAACCGGGTTGATGTTAAGCTTCACGACTACTACTTGCACCCATAAACTACCCTTCTCCCTTGTAAATCTCCATAACCATTTTAAAAGAAGTGCACAGTTCATTGCCTCAAGGTTTTTGATACCCAAACCACCATGATCAAAGGTGAAAAGCAGGGGATACCGAGATATACCACCAACTTTTGAATTCGTGAACCTAGTTGATTATGGTTGTTTGAACGATCTCACAAATCAATATTCAAACAACAACCGGAGTATAGTTCAGAGAACCGAACCCTAACAAGAACGTAGTTCTCGTAGATCTCAAGAGAGATGGATTCACTCAAAGGTTATGAATCAACAAACTTGCAATTACTTCAATTATATAGATTAGAGACAATATAATGCGGAAGGGAAAAGTAATGCAAGACACCAGAATTTTGTTAACGAGGAAACTGCAAACCAGCAGAAAAACCCCGGGACCTCGTCCAGATGTGAACACCCTCAGCATTAACGGAATACAGACGCTAGCTTACTCTCAGAATTCGGACTGGAATGTATCGAGACTAAATTAACCCTACAAGCAATTCAGCTACCAATGTGCTCCTACGTCTCTTGGCTCCCGCAAAAACCTACGTACTTAATTCCCCTAGCGGACGTCCTTTACAGGCCTAGGAGTTGCTCCACTTCCCTTCGTGAAGACTAGCGCTACCCTGCCTCTAACAGGACGCCTAAAAGTATCCAAGTAATTAAACAAGAATACGATTGTGATTTCCTTTAGACTTAAAGTCAAGGTTAATGGAAATCGGTTTTACTGAATAGGGCTTATTGATCTAGCCTAAACAATTTTACCTAACGCTTGACGAACTTAGTATGAAACCTAGTTCGTGAATTTGCGTTACAGAACTTCTAGGGTTTATGATACAAGATCTACCTTACGAAGTTTCTATCAAATCTTGGTCGTGATAAGATTGAAAGAATTCAATCGACCCAAGATACAGGATCAGGAATTTGACTTCTGACCTATGCTTCACGATCCTCAAGTGAAGTCTTTTCAATAGTCGTAGTCCAAAAGGACTTCGAGATGACGACCAACCTTTATGCAAGGATACATAGATGTGTAGAGGATTGAGATTGTATCTCGCAGAAGGTCATCTATTTATAGTGATCACCAAGGGAGGCTTTGCTTAAAAGTTAAGCAACCTTGAGTAGGGCTCAAGTAAGTTCCGGAACTAAAAATTCCATAGCTTGAATACCCATTCTCAATCTTCTTCTAACTTTGGACTAGGCCAATAGTTAAAGAGGACTCAACCTTGATTGAAGGTTTGCGACTTCTGGTCCAAAACATGTTTGAACATCGCGTGGATTAAGTAGTGGAATTCCACGGGCTAAGTAATGACAAGTCCGTGAGCTAATCATTCCAGAACCGAAAATCCAGAATATAAAAGTTGAGAGTTTTCCATGGCTTATGTTTACGCGTTCACAGAGCTGTCTATTGGATTTCAGGAGAAACCTTGAACTCGTATGTACGCGTTCATACAGACTCACTCGTTCTGAGGAATGCCTTGTGCAACATATGTACGCGTTCACCGTTAAGGTCATTTCATGAGACAATTCAACTTACTCTACCTATACATATTATCACGGTTGTGACAAATGCAAAGGCGAAGAATCCTAGAATACATTCGGATCTTATAAACAACATCATAGACTATTGATATGATAGAATGGTAAGTACGAAATATGGAAAGAAAAAACCTTTCCAACCTTTATCGAGGACGAAATGATTTATCAAGTAATAAGCTCCGGTCTACGTCTTCAATGGTCTTCGTCTCGATTACCTAAAATTATCCTAGTCCGAGTTGTAGAGTAAACTTATCAAGGATTGTCTTTTTGTCATCTAAACTTGACAACTGACTTGAGATAGCAACATCAGTGGGTTCAACCGAGCAATGCTCTAACAAAAGGGTTTAAGAAGTTTTGGGTAAGCCACCCAGTGCATACCATCTAAGCCATCATCCTTACTCCAAAGAAAACTGCGAATTTTGCTTTCCAGTTTCAAGATTATACCTTTCGGAGCTCGTAGAAGGGAAAAGAAGTATATAGGAAGACCAGAGAGAACTGCCTTAACCAAAACCAACCTCTCCCACCTTTAGATAATAGTCTTTTCATCCAAGAATTTAATCTTCTATCGAACCTCTCTAAAATCGGATCCCATATATGCACTGATTTGTAACTCGCTCCCAATGGCAGTCCTAGATAGGTTATTGGTAGCACATCAGTTCCACACCCTAGTCTATACGCCCAGTTTTGCAACTCCGCAACACCCCCAACTGCCACCAATCTCGTTTTACTACCATTTATTTTTAAGCCTGGTATAACTTCAAAGCATCTAACTGCAGTGAACAAATCGTAGCAATTATCCCAGCTTGCTTCCAAGAATACAATAGTGTCGTCCGCATATTGTAAATAAGAGATAGTGTTACTTGGAGAGTAATTAAATCCCTTAATGAAACCTTTCTCCTCAGTTTTATGAAGAATTGTACTCAATCCTTCCATGGCAATGTTAAACAAGAGTGGAGATAACGGATCTCCTTGGCGCACACCCCTACTACTTCTGTTTTTTCGAAAACACCACCATTGATAATGATAGAGAAAGAAATAGAGGAAATACAAACCCTGATCCACTCTCTCCATTTAGCACCAAAACCCATAGCCTGAAGTACTGAATCTGGATATGACCAACAAAGTCTATCAAACGCTTTCTCAAGATCGAGCTTCACCACCAAACCATTAGTTTTATCACGAAGATTAATATCAACTAGCTCATTAGCAATAAGAGCACCATCATGACTTTGTCTTCCCTTCAAAAACGTCGCTTGATTAAAATAAATAATCTTCTCTATAACTCCCTTCAATCTATTTGTGAAAACCTTTGCAACTATCTTGTAGACGCTAGATAAAAGACTAATAGGTCTATAGTCCTTAACCGTTTCAACTTGATCTCCTTTTGGAATAAGAGCAACATATGTAGTTTTTATCATCCGAGAGAAAGAATTAGAATGATGGAAATCCTGCAAAACAGAATAAAAATAAAAAAAAAACGTCAGTTTTAATAAAATCCCAACATCTTTTGAAGAAGATGATGGGATATCCATCAGCTCCAGGGGCTTTCTTTTGACCTAAGCTTTTAACTGCCTCCCAAATCTCCTCCTCACTGAAAATCTTTCCAAGGTCATCCCTCTCCTCCGTTGAGATTTTGTAAACCAGTCTTCATTAATAAGGGGCCTGAAATCAAAATCCTCTTTGAATAGAGACGTATAGAAATCAATAATATTTTCTTTGATCCCTTCCTATCCACAATTATATTACCATCTCCATCTTTAAGGCACATGATTCTATTTGACCTCCTTCTCGAGCTCGCATACTGATGAAATAATTCAGTATTTTTGTCTCCCAACCTTATAAAGGTTTGCCTCGACTTTTATCTTGCTGATCTCTCTTTCATTAAGACCAACTTATCCAAGTAAGCCTTGAGTTGTGTACGCTCCTCAATTTCATCATTGGTTAGATTTCTGACCTCCTCAACAAGTTTGATATCGTTTAGCTCATCTGCAATATTGAAAATATTGGTATCCACATGACCAAAGTTCTCTTTCACCCACAATTTAATCTTCTTACTCAAAAGTTGAAGTTTCTTCCACAACATACTGCTTGGCGAGCCTTCTACATGAGTAGTGGTCCACCAATCTCGAACCATATCAATAAAGCCTGAGATAGCAAGCCACATTGTTTCAAAACGAAACAGAGGTGGACCCCAACCTTCATCAAAACTCTCAAGTAATAAAGGAGTGTGATCAGAAGTCGTTCTTTTAAGTGCCATTTGCACCACGTCTGGAAATTTTTGTAGCCAATCCTGAGACAAATAAATTCTATCAATCCTTGTCATAATAGGTGAAGGTAACTGACCATTGGTCCATGTGAAGAGAGCACCTTGCAGCGGTAGATCAACTAGGTCACTATCTTCGATGAAATCCGTGAAACCTTGCATACAGCTATTCAAAACAACTCCACCTCTCTTCTCATTAGGGAAACGAGTGACATTAAAGTCTCCAGCCAACATCCACGGTAAATCATGGAGTTCTCTAACATAGACTAACTCATCCCATAAATCTTGTCTACGTGTTAGATTATTCAGACCATAGACAACAGTGAGGTACCATCTAAAGGAGTCTCCCCTATTGCGAACAACCATAGACAGCGTATAAACACCTTGAAAAACGTTATCAATTTCAAAGTCATTCCTTTTCCAGAAACAGAAAATACCACCAGATGCACCAATCGAAGGAAGTAAGTTGTAATCGAAGATTTTTGGATCGCACAAATCTGAAATTTCAAAATGTGAAAAACTTTCTTTCTTGGATTCCTGAAGGCAAATGAAGTTTGCCTTAAAGGAGTATGACGTTAATCTCACTGCAGCTCTCTTACAAGGATCATTCATTACTTGTACGTTCCATGCCAATAGGCGTGGCTTCATAATTTACCTCACGTCACCCTAGTTGTTGAAACCTCAGTAGAGGAGCATTCTGAAGCTTGCTTATTATACGAACATTCGAGCCTTTTCAGCTCTTTGAGTTTTTTTGCATTCATATGCCTCAAAACCAGGTGGAAGATCAGGGCTCATTTCACGGCTAACGGCCAGTTGATAAGAATCAGCAGTATCTCTAACTTCTTCTATATAGAATCTATTAGGGTCATGAACTGACATGCTAATCTGATTGTCAAAAGAAACCAGTTCAACACTCTCTAGTTCCTGAATCACCACACCGTTGGAAGAATTTGTATCTCCAATTATGCCAAAATCCTGTGTATATATACTGATAATAGCCTTCGAGGTTTATTCTCTCTGACCAAATCTAAGGCCTAGTTCCAGACCAAAAGTAAAGACTCTCATGACTTCATCTTGAATTGTTTGATCACAGAAAGACGTCCATGAAGTGTTATGAGTTGATGCAGTGCATCTAGTTTGGTTTAGAGATAAGGATGGTGGAAGGAGTACAATAAGATTTTACATAATCGTCTCCCAGTCGCGAAGGATTTGGCTAGAAGTAATAAGCCTAAAATAGTTTAAGTGACAACTCCAAAGCACAATTGTTTGTTTAATCAAAATGACTACCTCAGCAGCACCAAAAACTCGGTTGTTGTGCTCCTTCCATATATTCCACACTAAAGCAGAGTGCAATATATTTAAACCTTCTTGCATATCCCTTTCAACGCATTATTGCCCCGAGAATTTAAAAGTTTTAGTACAATCTGATCTAGGCATATGCCATGGAATGTGAAATGCTTTGATGAAATAGTCCCACAACTCAAATGAGTAGCTATAATGCAATAACAAGTGATCAACATTCTTCATCTCTGAGTTGCAAATGAGGCATTCCTCTCTGTCAACATATATACCTCTGTGTCTTAACATATCTCTTGTAGGCAAAGCATTGTGAACAATAACCCAAAGCAGAAAACTTGACTTATTAAGAATCTTTTCTCTCATCGGATGCTTATCAAAGTTTTAGACATTAGCCTCACTAGAAAGCACTCGAAAACATTTTCCAGTATTGAAATTGTCTAGAATTACAATCTCATCTTCCTCCTTAGTTAAAACATGTACAAGCCCAAAATTTCTTCTAAGAAAGTCTCATTCCATTTGTAAACTGAAAAATTTGTCTTAAATACTTGGGTTTGCCAATAGGTGCTAATTAATAGTTTCCCTCCAGCAAATCCGTCAAAAAATTGATGGGTACCTCTTTTCTAAATAGAATTTATATACCTCCCTAGATATCAACTAAGACGTTTGTTACATGAACAAGCTTATATCTGAACCCGACAGTGAATTGTATGTTTCCAAAAGCATTCATTTGATATAAAAGGATAAGAAAATCTCAATGGGCTTGTCTCAACTCGTCCATTGGAATAGCCAAGAGAAAGATATGAGCATGCTCATATTGCAGATGACTGAAGACTGTGTGTCGCCTCTTTGATATGTCGGAATGTCTTGCACAACTTTACTAAATAAGCACTTGCCAAACTTTGTTTGATCGCAATTGTAAATCTACCCAGGTCAAGTAAATGTTCATGGTAAAGACTATAAATAAAAACATGATGTCAGTTTTACTTATGACTGAAAATTTAGAAATTCTAAAACAAACGAAAATTACTTCTATATCCCTAGAAACCCCCGATTTTGTTTGTGAACGAGACAATATTGAATTATGCAAAATGGTTAAATTGTACTTTTCATAGCTATACAAAAAATTATCTAGATATACAACAATGTAGAGTGATCTTGGTAACTATATCTGACGATTTTTGCAGTAATTGATATTTGAAAAAGTGCACTGGTTGTATGCAAAGGAATATATACTTGAAAATTACAGTTTTTTTATTTCAATTTTTTTTAATCTTGTTTCACGAATTAAAATTTCCAAAATATACAAAGACTCCTGAAGAAGAAGAAGAAGAAGAAGAAGAAGAAGAAGAAGAAAATTGTTCGCACTGTTCTATGCACGAATAAAAAGGATCGAATTCTTTCGCTGTCTTGTAAAAAAAAAAATCTCAACAGAGATTTTTTTTATTTATAGGTTCAACACAGATTTCAGTGCTTGAATAATCAAACAAATCTCTATAATTAGGTAGGGAGTATGATTTTTGGATGCTTTGATAACTAATAAATAAACAAACCCCGTTCAATCAATAATTGCTTAATCAAAACATATGATTGATGTTTTAAGAAAGTTTGTCTTAATAACTATTTGTTAAATACATTAAATTAGAGTTAGGTGAGTGAGGACATGAACATAGGTCTTTATTAATAGGACTAGGGTTATTTTAGTTTTGTTGATTATTAATTAATACACTAATAGACATACCAAATAACTCACCCACAATGAAAGCTGAATCAAGCTCGAATATTAGAGCTCGAGGCCCCACCATAAGAATTCTCAACCAATCGGAATCTGCCATGTGGGCACCACGACCTCTCACCCCCCCTGCTCTGTTTCGCCCGAAGTTAATAGATATAGATAGGGTTCAATCCATAGCCATCAAATCCCACAACTCTGTTGTTCTATTTTTCGGTTCTTCATTTTCTTTTCTCCTATCAAGTCCCATTAATCTGATTGTATTGATTGTATTTAAACCCTAGCTGTTTTTTATTCGATTTGTTGGTTTGATTATTTTGATTGTTGTTCGTTGATGGTTTTTTTCCAGGTTTATTACAAAGACGATGGATAAAATCAGAGTCTCTGAACTGAAATCCTAGCTCGAATTTTTCATACGATTTGGTTTTTGTTTGGGTTTTGAATCCTAATAACCCTTTTGTTTTAATTTGCAGAATAGAATCAGAAGGTTATGTATTTTAAAATATGAAGGTAAATACATGGAAACCCTATATTTGTTTTGTTCGTCTTTTGATTATTGGTTTTGCTATTTTGATTTGGTATGGGTTGTTGTCGAATTTTGAATTCCTGCCGGGATAGAGATACTCTGGGACTTAGAACTCAACAGGAAGTTCATATCTATGTCACCTGTTTAATTTATACAAGGTGTTCGGTAAAATTCCTAAACCACTGCATAGATTTGTCTGGAGCATGTTTTGAATCTGATTAGAACAATTAGGATACATAGAGAGATGGACACTCAGAATAGTTATGATTGTTTTAGTAGGAATTGTTTGGTGTTCCAATCATAGATTGCAATAAATTGAACAAACTCGGACATAGAGGGAGAGGACGCTGACAATGTTCGTGACAAATAACTCTAAGCAAGAATTTTTTTGTTTTCAACTTTTGACAGGCACGATCTTTGGCACAGAAAGCAAGCCAGGAAAAAGATAAACAAGAGTTAAAAGATAGGTAGATTCAGCTAATAGAGAAAGACAATGACATTCTCATTCAGCCTAAATCTAATCTATTTGTGGTTGAAAGAACAAAGGTTGAAATTTATTAAGTTTACACCCTACATTGCATTTGTTTATTTTGTTTTGCAGCAATCTGATATTTTTTCTTCAAACGCTAATAACAGAAACATGTGTGTTTCTTTTCCAAAATCGATTAGAACTATTTATTTTTGATCGATTAGAAAAACCTATTATTTTTTGTTGGTTTTGATACAGGAACAGATTTTCATAATATACAGCTCTAAAACCTAGAGCTAAACCATGGATTTTATTATACAAAAAGACACCCTCGAGATGGCTACATGGGCTTGCAACATGAAGAGCTGAAGAAAATTGAGGTAATCATATTTATTTGTGTAACTAAAATGTAAGAAGATTCCTAATTTAATTTGTGTATTAGTGAGTCTCTGGCTTTTTTGCATAACTAGACCGGTGACGCCAAAGTCTTAGTTTGTGATTTTCTTAGTTTAGGTCACTGCATTGCGTGAATTTCATAATATGATTGATGAGTATTTCATTTCAAAGTGGAGCCAAGCTGAAATGACGGTAACGTAAAATATGTTCATGTTAGTTAGTCATCTATTCTTCTTCTTAATATATGATTATTCTGAATACTAATGCAATATGGGGTCCTGTGTATTAATGCAACAGTTCACGCGGACGACATTCATTCTTCGTATAACCATATCGACACACAAAACATCACTACAAAATGTTTAGCAGGTATTCATAGAGATGAAGAAAGCCTTTGGGAGAGTTTGGAAGACATTCAAGTAGTTCCAGATGATCGTTCCTCTAGGAGTTCAGAATTCATCTCAACTACATTTGGAAGGATATAGAGCATGGTCATCTCATGCCCTACGTATACATAACACGAGGTTTTGTCCTTCATCAGATATTATATTTTACATTAAATTGTGTGTGTTACTTCATTTTTGCAACTTACCTCTGATTGTAGATAGGCTACTAAGAAAAGAGATGATGCCAAGCATGAACTGTGTTTTACTTCATTAGGGAGTTATTCTATCAGTAACATTAGCTAGGAATGGTAAAAGTCTAAACATGGTGCTTGCTCTTAGTGATAATGAACCTCACTTATAGCACCTACTAATCTCCGTTGTTATGCCAATTGGTAGGAGAAAATGGCCCTTCTCGGGTCTCTTTCAATATTTTTTGTGTCTGAAAGAATTATATGTTTAGGCAGAGACAAATGGTAGGAGAAAATGGCTCTTCTCGGGTATCTTTCAATATTTTTTGTGTCTAAAAAATTGCATGGTTAGGCAGAGAATCACTTTTCATTTTTCTATCTTTTTTATCGCATAGGCTTTTACTGTGATATAGCTGAGAAAATTCAAATGAGATCAGGAGATATGGATCAAGTTACGTTTGTGCCTAAGAAGCAGTTCCAAACTTCAGAATTGTATTAATATATATCTTATGTTCCTTACTCTAATCAGTTCTTGATTCATGCTCCATATAACGTTTGATTTGGGTTTTTTTGTTGTGCACCAGAATTCAATTGTGTTGTTGTCATTAGATTTTTATCACAATTCACCTTCCAATCCAGACTGTGGGTATGTGCAATTATAACCGGAATTTGTTCGAGTTTTGTTTGCATTTGGTAATTGTTCATTCATGCTTAAAAATAGGTTATTTGATTTGGATTTCTTTTGTTGGTGGAGAGTTCTAGCTGAAAGTGACGATCGCCAGGTTGGTGAACATGCTAAATGACCATTCAATCTTCAACCAATACGAATTCGGATAATCAGGTAAATGATTCACTTCTTGGTTCTTCACACAGCTTGATTTAGCCCATTGAGACTTTGAAAGCTTAAGCCAAATGAATTACCTTAGAAAAAAAACTTAATATTTGGTGCTTGCCCTTAATGTATGGTACTCATCTTAATTTCGAAGTAACTCCATTAATATCCTGGCGCAAAATGGTAAATGCATTTCTAATATAAGCCTACTCTTTAACGGTGTATAATATTTGCATTTAACTTTCCATGTTGATGCATTAAGAAAGAAGTTAATTAGATAGGACGGCGTACATACATTTTCTTCATAAAAACAAGTTTCACAAGAAAAGCCAAACTTACAATCATATTAGGTAGGGGCATTTTGGTTCCCAATTGTATGCACTGGAAGCAAAGGATTCTGTATTGTGTGTTACTAGCAATTGTTATTAGCCTAAGTAAATCACACTTTGGTTCCCCCTTTTATCAACTAAAATATGAAGAATGTATTTTAATAGATAGCTAGGGCATGCGATCCCAATTCTCAATCGTATAACACAGTAATCAAAGTCATGGTATGCCTATTACTTACTTTAATATCTCTTTGCAGGCTGCTCAATCAAAAGTGAGTAACTATGACTCGGAATCATCGTAACTGAAGCTTCAAATCAAGCAACTGATTGAGAAGCTAGATTTTGCGAAGGAGCAAGCTCAATCATTTGAACAAGGAAGATTCTAGAATAGGAAACGAATCTTGCAAAGGATTCTGTCAATCTTGCAGTGCAAGTTCAGGCCACCTATGTCTACCAACTAATGGTTCAGATTCGTTTCTGCTCAATGATGGAGAATATAGAAAGAGTACAATCTGTATCTGGAGAAAAATTAAATGACTTGCCGTACACGCATAATTCAGAAACTACGTAAGATATGTTACGAGTTGTTCATCTGAAAAACTCACGGCTAACCAGATATAAGCTCTAGGTTTTACCTGTATTTAAGAAGCCTATAGCCTGAATAAAGGTTTCCTAGATAAAGCTGCGCAGCATCTCACACAAGGAAACGACAACATCTGGGTTTAATGGCATTCAACCAGAAAGAGATTCAACTTCTGTTGGTAAGGCGATGGACTGGGTTGATGAAAGCACTGGTGCTTCTGATCAATTAGGTGAGCATGGTGGTGGCGGGGCTGATGGGTCAGGATCTATGGCTTTTCGTATAGGTCGAGGTAATCATCCTGAGTTGTGGTTTGTTTTATCGTTATTTTGTTACGTTGTTTTGTTACATCCGATCATTTGTGAACCATGTGTTTGTTGTTGCAGGCCTAGCAACCAAGAGCAGCCGTTCATCTATGTCAGGTAAGTGCAGTTTTTCTTTAACTGATCGGTTAGGTGAATATGGTTATGGCAGGGATGATGGGTCGGGATCTATAGTTTACGCAGAGGTCGAGGTATACCAAATAAGATGTGGTTTGTTTTGTTGTTGTTTTTATTACATCTGATCATCTGTATAATATTTGGAACTATGTGTTTACTGTAGCTGGGCTAGCAACCAAGAGCACCAGTTCATCTATGTCAGATGAATGTGGTTTTGCTTTAGCTGATCAGTCAGGTGAACATGGTTATGGCAGGGATGATGGCTCGGGATCTATGTCTTTTTCGTAGAGGACGAGGTAATCAGATTGAGTTGTGTTTTGTTTTGTTGTTATTTTGTTACGTCTAATCATCTGTATATGCTTTAAAACTGTGAGTTTA
>JAJJMA010263930.1:0-20081 GCA_023529015.1 Papaver nudicaule | reverse complement strand
GCCTTATATAGGCCGAGCTTGGGTGGTTTACAGCTAATAAGACAAGACTCAATCGTGGTGGTGTCAGTCCTTGTCGAGTAAGGCGGTTCCTTCGGTGGTGCTCCGAAGTATGCTCTGGGACTTCGGTCCCTCGGTGTGGTCCGAATCTCTTTTCGTCCGAGTCTTCACTCGCCGTGTTTGGTCTCGTTCCTCTTCGGTTTGGTCCGAGGCTTCGCTGCTAGCTCTTCCGGCGCTATTCTGCTTCTTGGATTTATGACACGTGTCCCGAGGGGTTTTTACCCTCCACGGTTAGATGGACCACAGAAGATATTTTCGTGATAACCAAGTCCAACTAAGACATAAGAAGTCAGAGTTTAACCCGTGTGAAAATCCAGAGAATATTCACTTTAGGCGGTTCGCAAACCGTCCATCTGAATCACGACCAAATGCATCGAATCTGACGTTCACGTACTAGTACGCGTACAAATTGACGATTTGGAACTCAGGAAAAATTCCCAGGTCACTGTTCACGAACGGTTCGGGAACCGTCGCCATTCATATTAGGGTTTAACTTGGATCCGCTGGAAGTTCTGGACTGGGCCAATACTTAGACGTGTTAGACGCCCTCAGCTATAATCCACTGGACTCTTGCTCAATAGTACTCCTTTAGATTCACCCATATCCAACAAGTGATTTGCAAGCAAACCATTGCAATGGACAAATGGTACCGAATCTATCTCATGTATTCTTGTAAACTTAGTATTCGTGGGAACAAATACCAACATAACTCATGGTCATGTAGACAAGAACACGATCTCAATCGCTATTAGTATCTCTACTAAAGTAGCCGACTATTTCGAAAGATAGAGAAAGTAGAATAGAAGAATTTCCATAAAAGTCATAACTCCTACTAACCTTTTGTCGATGAAGAATAATTGATGTCTTCTTTGTCTTCACAGTCTTCGTCTTCAAGGTCTCTACTACTTAGTCTATATCCCAATTCCGAAATCTAAACTCTGGTAGGCTAAATAGAGAATTGTGTTTTGACACCTAAAACTGACAACCAGCTTGACATACCAACGCTAGGGGGTTTGGCCGGACAATGCCCTAACAATCTCCAAGAGTCCAAGAAGAGCCTGTGTTTCCCATCACTCTCGCAGCCTTATCAATATTGTAAGGAATTACCACCTCCTCTCCTTGAAGGTAACCAAGGATGTAACCAGAAGTGCTGCTGTTGATAAAGATGGCTTGCCCAACAGTAAGGCCATTCGACTCTCGAGGTCCTGATCGTAGCTCACACCAGGGTCCTCCGTGAAAGTTATGGGTTGTATGATATCAGAGGAAGAGTTAGTATACCACGGGCGGAGGTCGACATTCCTCTCATCATCTAGCAAATCCCTCAACTCCGGAGAGGGGATGGGCAACTTGCTATTCCACTGCAGGATTCGAGAACACCCCTTCAATGTGTTATTCAGAGAAGCCCCCTTTCTGGGTCTATGAGGTATGAAATGCTCCCACAAGATCGCCTGGATAAACGAGGGGTTTGCGTAAGTACTAACCCAACTGACACCGGGCACCGACATATCTCGGGCGAAAGCATCGAACTGAGCATACTGAGAACCGAGGAACAAGCTGCCGATAGGCAAACTCTGACCATGAGCCAGGAGAACAACGAGGGGAACGACATGAGGTTTCAAGGTACCACGAGGAGCATCAGCGAAAATATCCCTGGACAACCAGAGTACTAGGAACACGGCAATACAGAGAATGTTCTCGGGAGCTCCCCCATTGGGACTTGTGCCACCCACATACCAGTGGTCGGTCCACTTGATATAATTCTCGTTTGAATACGCTTTGGGTACCTGCAATTCTTGGATCTTCCTGTTCAAAACCTCGATCATTGCGCCTTGAGCCGAAGAACAGCTATCTGGGAGATTCCCTAACATTGGAAGATGATATAAGGCAGCCACCGACTCTAGGGAGATCGCGAACTCGCCCCAACTAGTCATAAATGTCTTCGTTGCCCTACACCAACGAAGGAGGAAAGTAACGATGGCGCCAGAATCCTTATACATTCTCAAGTTCCTAGTTGCCTTCACCGCATGGAAGACTCCTGATCGCTCCAGAATCGACCGAGCCTTCTCGTTAGTTAGCACGAAGTCGTACCAAGCACAACAAAGTGGTACGACGAAGGAAGGAACTCTGAAGTCAACAGGTACAACCTCAAGCGCCTTGAATTCCATACAAAACCTAACAGTCTCCGACGGCACCACGTTCAGAGAATCGTCGAAGTCGCCTTGCCTTGGGATGAAACAGGCAGAAAAGTCTCCGCGACCAACAAAGGCGGTCGGGTTCCTAACAACAGGAGCATATGAAAAGCTGTCATCACACATGGGAGTCCTGGCGGCGGTATCACGAACGGAATGGTGGCTGGAAATTGACTTCTGGTTACCGCCACGCTTCCTCTGCAGCATGCAAACGAATCCAAGTAAGTCATCGCTACTTGCATTTTCCAGGAAAACATAAATGCCTAGGCGTAAATGCTTACTGAAGTATTTGTGCAACCACAAAAGATTTATGCATGCATGTGGCGCCATATTCATGGCGCCACCAAACTTGGCCTCAGCCAAACCGAGGCCACACATAAAAAAAAAAAAAAAAAAAGGGCGGGTCTGTGTGTGGCGCCATGAACATGGCGCCACCAACCCTAGACAGTCCCGTGGCGCCACCAATTCCCGTGGCGCCACCAATTTCCATGGCGCCACACTTTGTGGCGCCACCAAGTCCTCCCTCTCGTGTGTATATATATATATATATTTATTTTTTTAAAAGAAATAAAAAAATAATAAATAATAAAAAACCTAGGTCACTTAAAACCCTAGTTTACCTTGTTGCTCTGTGATGTAGCTCCACTTGATGACATGGTGAGCAAGATCGCAGATACAGATAATAATAAAAGGGGGAAAGTGATCAGAAAGAAGAAGAAAACTGCTCTGAGAAACCTATCTTTATCCTTCCCTCTTTGTTAAAGATTTAACCTAGGCATGAATATATATATACATGTATAATTATGCAATCCCAGTCCCAGTGGGACTCTCAAAAGAAGGAAAGGGGGAGAGGGCCGACCGCCCCCCTTTTTTTTTAAATAAAAAAAAAAAAGTGCGGCGCGGATTTCGAGGCAATATGGCCACATCCGCGCCACATCTCGTGGCGCCATGGCCGCCTCTGCCCCCCATGCGCATGCGCATATTTGTTCTTTTGTTAAAAAAAATAAAACCTTCTCAAGCACAAAATTGCTCTTGACTATTAGGGTTGTTCACACTGAGACCTAGTCTTGGAAACCCCCTTTTTTTTAAAAAAAAACAACAACAACAACAACAACAACAACAACAACAACAACAACAACAACAACACACTACGATGATAAGAGGGAACACTAAAACCCTCGAAAGATAACATCACCATCTGAGTGCTTAGCATGAAACATTTTTGTTCCACACTAACCAGGGGACTTTCTGTAGATGGTGAAAAATGAGAGAGGGACAAGATTGTCAAAACACTCTTGAAACCATGTCTTATTAAAGGCAATCGCCTATTCAGGCTCATCTTTATAGCTCAGAGTGCAACCCATTCCGTGAGCTAAACAAACTCTCTATGAGCTCTCTCTTATGACTCCGACGGGGAGGGTAATATCATGGAGTAGTACTAATAATCTCACCAGCATATTAAACCCATTGATCTGCTCAGAGCCAGGTCGCTCAATGGTACACGGTGAAGAATCAACAGAGACGTATCCTCATGGATTTCCTCATAATACGACTCAACATACGAGTCTTAGTGCAAACCTCGGGAATATTGAAGCTCCAGGCCGGTCCAGAGCTCTCTGAGAAGCACACATCAGCCTAAGCAGGCCTAAGCGGACCTAATCCCAAGTTCAGGATGGTCTAGCATACCATGGATAAACACGCCATGACCCCAAGTGTGTTGTAGCACAAGCACTCACACCACGACTAAGGCACAGGCTGCCCCAAAGTCGACCTTGGCCAGATGCCAAAGCCATAAACGCCACATAGCATGGCACCACAAACCATGAGCCACCTTGGATTCACAAAAATCATCCTTGGCCAAGAGGCCAAGGCCATGGCGTAAGACGCCACAAACCTACTTAGCCTTGGCCAAAGGCAAAGGCCAAAACGAGGAATATAGCCGCAAACAGGCTGGCCTTGGCCATAAGCCAAGGCTGTGGCGCCATACTCCATGGCGCCACAACAAGTGGGCCTTGGCCAAACGCCAAGACCGTGGCGCCATAATCCATGTCGCCACAACAAGCTGGCCTTGGCCAAAGGCCAAGGCCGTGGCGCCATGAGCCATGGCACCACCATAACTGACGCCAAAGCGCGTTGAATTAGTCGGCCTTGGCCGAAGACCAAGGCCTTAGCCTCATGGGCTATGGCGTTAAACACTTATGGCCTTGGCCAACAGCCAAGGCCACTCCTATACTCGTGTCCTGGAGGCACTACACTCATGTTGGTCACGACAATTAGTCGTACAACTCTACTCTACTCAACTCAACTACGCAATATCTGCGTATCACTCGCTCAAGACATCAAAACATCACACAGGGGGATAACTTTAGGGGTATTGGTCTGGCGGTCTACGGCAGTTGAAAGAAACTGATGGAGATAGTGGACAGTTACGAGAAGATGGCGCGAGTGGGCATGTTCCACACGACTCAGGCAGTTACGGAAGCCAACGCATGTCCTCCACTCCTCCACTCTTCCACGACTTCCACCTTCTCTATCGAGAGATCAGGGTGAGTTCAAACTATAAATAGAGGCTTCCTCTATCTTCCAAGGCAGAAGATCAAGAACGTTCAGAACACCTAGAACACACAAAACAGAAACAACCAGAGCCTCAGAGAAAACACCTGAGAATCAAAACACGTTTCTAGCCTTGGAGATTTCCAGTCGACTTCACGACGGAGATCTTGAACTCTTACACCCAAAACACATCCTCAACCTGATCTCAAGTTTCTTCGTTGTTTCCCTCCCTAGACCAACCTCTATCCTCTCTGTGACCGAAGCAAGACGGGAACATCCATCCTTGGTTTAGGCTTGTCTTGTTCGACTTTGATCTCCGAGCACTACGAAAGTACCCAGAGACGGTACATTGTTTTTGCAGGTAAAAACACTCCAGAAGATGCTTGACATCCCAGCTGTTAAAGTAATTTTAGAGAATGCCGGAATCTTTCATGCTGTAAAGAGTTCGAATGCTTCCTTCATAATTAGGGATAGACGTGCTTTAGCTGCTCTTCTGACCCGTTGGTGTGGTGGTACAAACTCGTTCATACTCGCATGGGGAGAGCTCGTAATTTCACTGGAGGATGTGGTAGCACTATTGCGACTCCCAATTAATGGAGAGTTCAATATTATCCTGAATGCGACTGAAAAAGAGGCGCAAACTCATCTGACAAACATTGCTAAAACTCTAAACAATCATGACAATGCTTATGCCTCATGGATGACTCACTGGTCAAAACCCAGTAATGACTGCACTTCGTTATTGTCTGTTGCTGCGTTCCTCGCACTTTGGTTATCAAAAGACGTCTTTGAAAACCATCATGGCTACAAGAAGCTGAAATTTATGCTTATCCCTTACGCCATAAGATTGGCTCGAGGTATTCCCGTACCCATTGGCTCTTTGTTTCTTAGTACCTTGTATACACAGCTCTCTGCTTTGTCAGCACATATGAAGCTTTCAAACGGTGCTGCAAAGGTTGACACATTTATACCAACAAACTTCATACAAGCTTGGATGTATGAGCATTATCCTGGTTATGCCCCAAATTTTTCTTCTAAAGACAAAGCTTTGTCAGATCATGCTCGAATTGTTCGTTGGATGAATAAGCCCACTTCGAAGGATTTTTTTGCATTTATGGATGACGAGAAAGCAGTGGTTTTCCGTCCATGGACTTCAATCCCCGAAGGTGTAGCTCAACTTCGATCATTTGGTGATGCTCCAAGTAATATTCCAGCAAAGGTTCTTTCTGTAGATGGATTTCCTACTGAAGCGGAGAAGATTTTCATGATAAGTTGTTGTAGTGGTTACCTCCTCGGTATTAGTGAAGCAGGACGCTACACTACCAAAGCATATAATATTGACCGGGGAGCTCGTCAGATGAGTTTTGACCAGGATGTTCCTCCAAAAAATATCCAGGAAGTTCGTACCAAATTACTCAATCCCGTGTTATTCCACTCGGGGAAAAGAGTACCATCGATTACCGAAGTAGGCAGGCAATTTTGGAACAACCAAAAGTTATATAGAGACTTCATGGCTCTTCCTAAAGAAGTATGCGCAATTCCCTCCAAAGACGACTTGACACTTTACCCTTTCCTTAAATATTTCACTCTTAAGCGTAAAATAGGAGATATGAATGATCTGGTAATTACCTTGCACCTTTGAATACTTGCATAAGATTGATTTATGATGATTTTGACATCTCATTCATGTGTCTTGTGCAGCAACATTCGTCACCTAGCCCGAAGTTCGCCAGTTCTGCAACACAGATGTCTATATCTTTTGGTAGTCATATTTCGGGAGAATCATCCCTCTTCCAAGCTAAGAACAACTCCATGGCGGCTCCCTTAAGGGCTGATCAAGTCCCCAATCAACTTGCAAAGGATTGGGTAAAGGTAAGACTTCATCCCGTTAGCTATACCTTCACTCTTACTAGAAAAGTAAAAATCCCGTCAGATTTTCCTGTTTTGAGTCGCGTCACGAGAATGGCCATAAAATCCTCATCCGATGACGGATTTCGATGGTTGAACCCAATTTAGAAAAAAGGACTTCAGTAGATTTCACCTCGAAAAAGAAAATCTGAATTTCATGCTTTTTTGCTCGTTATTTTATGTGCCACAAGTTGGCGCAACGTCCAGAAATGTTGCAGACTGCACGCTGTTCAGTAGAAAAATCATCCCGGCCAGTAGATTTCTTCAAAAATTAAGCCCTTTTAACACGTGATAGAAAACATCCATAGGAGCAACTTTCGTGAAGGAAATTTTTTCATATCACTTACGGATTTGTACAGTTTTTGAGTTTTCCACTGTACTTCGTAAGGATTCAGTCGTCAGAAAATTCCTTCTTCAAAGAACGTCGTGAACCCTTTGTAATATCTTATTTTGATGACATTTCTTCTTTATTTGATGTAGGATGGACCTGATACAGGAGTCGAGGAGTTTTCATTTGCTCCCTTAGGGCGAAACCCGATGCTTGATGAATCAACTCCGAATACACCATGCAAATCCACTGACATGATTACTGAGCAGAATAAAAGTGGAGATTCCATGGGGCCTAAATCCTCCGTGACGCAGATTACTTTTTGTCAACTCCTTCAATTCGAAATAAAGTATTTAGTATTTTATTCTCACCTTATTTGCTCTTGCAGTCTTCTGAGGATAATGAAGAAACGAATGACAGCTACTTCGTTGGTAAAAAGATCAGTGATGGTCAAAACCTCAGTAAGGATTTTGACAATGTTGCTGATGAAAATCTTCCTTTGGTTGAGGTAAACTCGATCATCTTCTTGTGCTAAGCTTTCATCACATAGCTTGAAATATATTATTAAACTTCTGTTTGCTTTGAACTTTCTTTCAGTTTGTCGATAATGAAACACAAGTCTGTGAGAATACCGACATTGTTGGTGTGGATGCTCCAACTATGTGGACCCTTCAGTCATTTCCATATGCTGGTGTGGCATATAATCCTCCCCATGAAACGACTCTTCCTGGTCATAAGTGGGAGGATTTAATGTCCCGGAGGAACACGTCCCACTGTATAACAGGATATGGAACCGCTATAGTCACTTTATTATTGCTGGCAGGAGCATCCATTTCTGTACACTTATAGGTATTGTGGTTGACCTCATGAGATTGATTTCGAAGATGGATGCCACCCCACTAAAAGATGTGACCAATGAAGCGTTAGATGAAGCAGAAGAGCTGATTGCTACATTCGAAACCTTCAAACTCAACTTGTCGTGGCTTCAGGCGAGAATCCAATACGTCCGAACAAGGCGTGCTGCTGTTGGTAGATTCACCCATGATTTGGTGAAACAAGAAGAGAGATTATGCTCCTAAAACTGAAGAACTCCGTAAGTTGGTTGAAGAGGTGAAGAAGAAGGCTGCTGATATTGCTCTAATAAAGAAAGCAGCTGATGAAGGAGCAAAATCTTCACTAGATGGTTGTTTCTGAAGAGCTTCAGGAGCAAAACATTTTCTCAGTAGAATTTTATTTCGTTTTTATTTGGTTTTGTGAACAAAGGGTTTGTAGGAATTGATGGTTTTGAACTCGTAGGTTTTGAATTTGAATTTTTTATTAAATTGCTGAAAGGCAAGAGATTGCTTGCACTTTTCTTTTGAAGGAATTAGAAATTACAGGAAATAAATAAATTCTAGAGAATCTTCATATCTTCTTGAGCCATTTGCCATTGATCACCATGTTTGAGAGCCTCTCATGTATTGCACTTATCATGTATTGTGCATTAGGTATGACTCGAGATATAACATAAGGTCCCTCCCAGCTTGGTGTGGACCCCGAAATAGTAGCTCCTTTTCGATTAGTGCGCCGCATAACCTTATCTCCTTCTTGAAAAGTCTTAGACACCCATGACATCTCAGGTGTCTTTTGCCTATATGACCGTTGTTTTACCCGGGCCCACTTTTCTGTAGATGTGGCCTTGACTTCCTCACGAGGTGTCTCAGAGGGTTTGATAGACTTGATGCAATCAAGTCCCCATGTCAGAGAATTATCCAGTGTTTGTGTAGGGACACGTTGGATAGGATTCCCATTAACTAAATAATTCGGAATAAAGTATTTCAAATCACTTTCACGTACCTCTTTGAATATCACCAGAGTTTCGGACCCCACATGGTACTCCAGCTTTCCCACGTTGCAGCTTTCTTGGTCAAACATGAACTCTTGGCCCTTGATGATTACTGGTGAGATTTTAGGCACAAATCTCTTCCCATGGAGCCAGGGACGCCCCAAAATCATATCATGCTCCTCATCCTCTTTGATTACATGGAACTTTTCTTTGGTGCGAGTAGAGTCCACCTTCAGATCCAAAGTAACATGACCATATATATCTTGGAGATTTCCTTTTGAATCTTTCGTCACTGTGGGATAATAGATGACATCCCGTCTGGAAATCCCAATTGCTTGAAGTGTTTTGATTGGAATTAAGTTAACCATAACACCAGCATCAATTTGTACCTTTGAGACGAGCAGAGATAAGTGGTATTGGGACGCGCTTTCCTGCCATCATCTCTGGTGTAACTTCATTAGTCTTCGATTGAGTTTTTTCATGTCTTTCAGGTACATGTATTTCTTTGCCGCTAGCAATCCAGTTGAAGGCTGCGAAAATGTTTCTTCGCTGGCTCTTGGAAAAATGCAAGAGCTCGCATAAATTCTCCATCAAATAATTAGCAGTTTGCTTGACAGATTCTCCGGAGATGGTGAAATTTCGAATGTTGGGTTGATGTTGACGCTGAGGTTGATGCTGAGGGAGTGGATTCTTATGCACACCCTCAGTCCCCAATTTCAACTCCCCTGACTCAATCTTTTCATTTAATATTTGCTTGAGTCGATGACACTCGCTGGTGGGATGATTGATGAATCAATGAAAATGACAACACTTGGGATCAGTCATTTCTTGTGTTGTAGGCTCCCTCCGTATAGGAGGTAACTTGATAGCACCATCTTGAATCCATGCTTCCAGGAGCTCTATCACTTCATCCATTGTACAAGGGAAATCTGGAATTTTAGGAAATTCCCTTTGTTGTCGTGGTGCCTTTGGTGCAGGAGTATTAGCCGGGACCCGCGCAGGAGCCTGAGATTGAGTCGGGGCCGCACGTTTCAGTTGTGGGGCCTCAGGAGTAGGCGCCTTCCTCTTAACACCTTCAGTGACAGCATGAACTGAGGGAAGAGAGCTATATTGCTTGTTGACGAGTCGTTTGCTGGCACGTGTCTCACCACGACTTTCTTCAACCTTTACAGGCCTGGGCCTTTCTAGTAACGCAGGTGCAGTAGTGGTAGATCGTTTTGCAAACTTATGGAGCTTGGTGAAATTGTTAATCTCCAGATTCTCCAATAAGGCCCGATATACTGGTATCATTCCATTGATGCAAAGCTCCACCAACTGCAACTCGGTCACGTTTGGATCATTGCAATCCACTGCACGAGTTCTGAACCTCGTCACATAATCATCTGGATGTTCATTGTTTCGCTGATAAAGCCTTCCCAAATCAGAGAGAGTGAGTTGCTCAGACACAAAGAAGTATTTCTTGAGGAAATCATTAACCATCTGGCTCCAGCTGAGAATGCTGTTGGGAGTTAGATTATTATACCAAGTTTATGCCTTTCCCGTCAGAGATTTCGAGAATTCTTTGAGACATACAGATTGATTTCTTTCATACACTCCCAATGATTTTAAGAAACGAGATATATGTTCTCGAGCATTCCCAATACCATTATACATTGAGAATGAAGGTGTGACATATCCTTCGGGAAGAGATTCACGGTGAACTTCAATTGGATATGGAGGTTGATAACGATGAAACAAATCTGAATTTTCCACGCTCCGAGCTTGTAGAACATTCTGTAAATCTTCACGAGTGACGAAGTTGTGCTGAGAACTAATGCTTGGTCCACGTGTGGTGTGGAAATGGATATCTTGATCATCTGGGATGACGTGAATTTGAGAGGGACCCACCCTGTTGAGATTGGCAAGGGGTTCTACACGTGTTAGCCCCAGATTTGTTGGTGGTGTCAACTTTTCTGAGAGAATCCTCAAACAAGTATGCAACTCCAATTGGGTCTTCACCATGTTGTTCTGACTTAGGGATAGATCCTGCTGAGTCTTCATGAGATCTGCTATGCTAGGCGAGCCCTCAGTACTCCTTGTTTCTCCAGTGCGGGGCCCAAAGAGAAAAGCTTCTGTGCGGCTTGAGATAGGAGTGTAAGGAGTTGGGGAGGTGGTAGTAGCAGTGGTCCCCACAATATGAGAGAGGGGAGACGTGGTAGTAGAGGGTAAGGATGAGGTGGACCCCACAACATGAGGTTGGGCGTCCATGAAGGATGAGGTGGACCCCACATTAGGGTTTTGAGACGTGAGGTTATTCACGTTTTGGATGGTGGGCCCAGCAAAGCTAGTGACGCCCCTAGTTTGGGTGTTGGTGGCCCCACTTGTAACAGATGAAGTTGTGGGACCACTGGTGATATTTGGACAATTTGTGTTCTCTGAACTCTACCTCCTAGTTTCAACCATCTTTTCTTACAACCGAGATAGTGACCTCCTACTGTGGTCGCCAAATGTTTTAGGTGTAAAACAATAAAGAGAATCTGAGGGGTAAAGTGTGAAGTGTAATGATGTAATATGAAGTTGTAATGGTATTCGAGAGGTCAAGATCGAACAAAACTCGCCTAAACCAAGAAATGGCCGTTCGAGTATTGCTTCAGTTACAAGAAGAGGAAATAGGGTTGGTTTAAGGGAGGGAAGCCGAGAAAGACGAGATCAGAGAATTGCTATGATTTCTGTGATGTTGTGATTAAAATTGCTAAAAGAATGGATATTCAGTTCTCACTAAATATTGAATGCTGAATGAGAAGAGTTAATCAATTTCGATGAGATGAATTGATTGTACTGCACTGAATTGAACTTGAACTGTTGAACTTGTTCTTGTTTGTTCTGTCTTTCCAAACTGGTCGAGTTACCTATTTATAGCAATAGAATTCCAACTGATATCGTAAGAAGTGGAAGAGTGGGAGTGTGGAGTAAGTGGGGCAAGTCTTGCGCCTAATATTAGGGAAGAATAACAACCCACTTTCTCATCCCCTCTTTTCAGCAACGTTCACACGACTTAGCTTTATTTCCCGTTGAGTGATTGAGCCGTTGCAATCACACGTGCCGTAGACCGCCAAACCAAAACCCTAAAGAATATCCCCCCATGTAACTTACTTGATTCTCGTAAGATTTGTTAAGCATTGAATATTTGTTAAGTCAGAGATGACTAAGTGCAAAGTCGTTCCAATTACTGGTAAACTCAGGACTTCGCATAAAAATAGAGATTTAAGCGATAAGCTTGTGCATCTCTTTTGAGTTTGGTCTAAGGATTGAGCGGGGAAATCACCATTTAAACCAATGAGAATAGTCTAAGGATTGAGCTACGCAATCGCCATTTAGACTGAGAGGATTTCAGCAACTCTCTGTGGCAATAGTCAAGTAAATACGACTTTCGATTTGCCATAAATATGAAAAATTGGCTTGTGGCATGTAATGCACCAATTCCCTGAGTAATAGTGACATATGAATGTCCAAAATAATATAAGTCATAGCCATGAGCCATGATTAAGAATTGTAGCATTGATTATAGAAGCAAGTCTATAATCAGGAAAACAGGCGAGCGATGCTAACATAGCGTAGCCACAACCAAGAATGCATGAATATTTCCAATTCAAGACCTAAAGATAGGCCACATGAATGATAATAAGCTATGTTGCATAGCATAATAATCTTATTAGAAAGTTAGATATAGGATGCATGAGGGTGGACCATAACATTACGTCATATTCAGATTTCTGGACAGTTTGTACGTTACCCATTTCAAAAATCACCCAGGCCAGCCTATACTCGCTAAAATCACGAAATTTTAGTATGTCATGGGGAACTCACAGAAGTTTCTCCTCATTATTCACGGATTGGGCCGTAAAAATCGTCCTTTGAGGCAATTCGTAATCTGCCAGATTTCCAAATTTGATTAGGAGACTAGAATATCATGGATTCAATAAAGCCCATAATCATCTAGGACTTGGATCATCGGGATCCATAAGTAGAGGTAACTCAAGAATGAATAAGTGGGACCCTCAATCTATGGTGGGTGATAAAAGTGGGCCCTACCATTGTTTTGTAGGCGACCTATGAAAGTGGGCTCTACAATAAGAGTTGGGCTAGCAATAAAAGTGAGGCCACGACATGGATCACGGCTAAAGGCACAAAAGTGTAGGGCCGTGGCATGAGCCACGACCAAGACCAAGCTAGGGACGCAAGGTAGGAGAGATTTTAGCTCTAGGGAGGCAAGGGATGGCCGTGTGGGCCTCCATGGACGTGAGCTAGGGGGATGCGTGAGTTTGGGATAAGCATGGATGGGCGTGAGCTCAAGCAAGGCTAGGGAGGAGATATTTTAGCTTGGGGAAAGCAAGGGAATGGCGTGGGCTAGGATGGGATGGGCCACCCCCATGGACTTGAGCTAGGCGAGCCAAAAGATGAGATTTTTTAGGACAAGTAAGGGGCGTGAGCTAGGGAGAAGTTTTAGCTAGGGAAGAGGAGGGACGTGAGCTAGGCAAGGCTATCTAGGTCGTGAGATTGGACACGGGGTGGACGAGACGCGTGTATGAGCATAAGCTAAGGCGCGTGCACAGGCACAGGCGCATGCATAAGCTAAAGCGCGTGCACAGGCACAAGCTCATGCATAGGTATTTTACGTGTAGGCTAGGGATGTGGACCAAGCTACTAGGCTATGGTCGTGAAAGATCAAAACATGGCTATGATGATCAAATTTCTTATCCCTATTGTAAAATAAATTCATACCTTATCTCGAGCTGTTCCAGGATGCCAAAAATTGATGCAAAATTACTCTTGCAACCTCTTCGCCAAAAACCACCATTAACAGAAGGCCCATACATAATCAAAAGAGTAGCGGGGAGCGGAGCATATGTGTTGATTTATGAGCATGGCGTAGAATTAGAACATCCTTGGAACGCTAAGTTCATCAAGAAATATTACCCCTGAGGATAATAATGTAAAAATCCGAAGTCTTGGGCGGGCATAATACCCAAGAAATCTTATTAGCTAATGTAAAACAACAGTGAATAAGATCCGGGGACGTAGGTTTGAACCCCGTTAACAAATTATTGTGTCATTTAAATTTCGCCGAATATCCTAGCTTCGCCGATATTCAAAGCCAAATGGCTTCGCCAAAATAATAAAGCTAAAAGGCTATAGACCAAAGGAAGGTCTCAACAAGAGAACTAAGTATAAAATACTGAGGCAAAAGCCACAAACAAAACCCTGATCAAGTATTATGTTAAGGCCAAGCGCCATCTATAAAGGCATAATGCCATGGACTATAAAAGTCAGCGGGAGCTAAAAGGGTCTCGTCAAGAAAACATAACAGCTTGCCTATTTTATTGAGTGAACAACCTCCTTGTATAGTAAGTCTGACCCAGGATAGTTGTAAGTCCAGTCGCGTTACTTGTTGGTCTGTAAGTGTTTGGAGAATAAGACCCTACGGCGGGAGCCACTATGTAGCATCACCGGCGGGAGCCACTGTGTAATTAGACTACTGGGCGACCCAAAAACTTATAATAGGATCGCCGATGAGCACAAGTAAGATTCCGGAGGGCGTACTACTCTGGTGGTGTATGCAATCGTTGGCGGTACAAGCAATGGACTTCACTCAATAATAGGTTAAGTTTTTCACAATAAATATGAAGACCAAAGTACTCAGTACTGACTGATTTAACAAAAAGTTTTTCTTTACTTAAACAGAAAAGAGTACACATGACATAAGTTCATTACAAAATACTAGAAGCAAAGACGGAAGACGAAGAAAGTAATAATAAGACGCCAACAACTTAAAGGGTATCCCGAGGTCGGCGATTCCCAACAACTTAAAGTAATAATAAGACGCTAAGACACAGTATGTTTCTTACCAAATCTTCCGCTGTGGCCTTTAAAATCTAACAAGCGAAGATAAAATATAGATATGTATATTCTAAGGTAGAAAAACGCTCATTACCTGACTTACTGCTTCTCCATCTTTCACCTCCAATTGCTTTGTCTTCTTGGTTGTGCCAGACTTCTTGGCAGCTGAAGGCAATAGCATCCAGTTACCCTTTGTATCCATGTGTATCTCTCCATTAACATCACGATATCGTTTTTCATCATCCCAGCACACTTCAAGAAAATCATGGTCTTTGAATTTTTTGTGTTCTTCGGCGAAATCCCTTCTAATAATTGTTTTTGCCTCGTCTAGCCAGCCCAGCAGCCAGGGACCTTCTAGCCAACAAGGAAAGTTGGACCAACCGCCCTCAGAATATTTCCTCACCGTTGTGATACCAGGAAATTCCTTCTTGTCAGCAGCGCCGAGCATGATTTCCCCCTCTTCCAAAGTACGCTTGATAACAAAGCGATAGGCCCAGGGCTCACCCCGGATTGCTGAAGGAAGGACGTCATATTGCTTCAAGAAGTTCTCCACCGTATACGCCTCGGGAGGAAACATACCCTTCTCGAATATCTCTGGGTAGTTGGATTGGTCGCTCCGGCGAATCTTCCATTCCATCAAAATGTGAATGGCGTTCGCTGTAAGTTGGAAAGGACTCCTCTTTATCGCCACAACGAGATCCAGTACAAATGTATCAGCGGGATCATACAAGGGAAATTGCAAGCCATCCTTGAGAGTGCCATAAGATGTTACCGCCTTCTCGGCGTGTTGAACCTCTCGGCGAAGATCGTCAAGTGTAGTGGGAGTAGAAACTTTAGTCAAGCCCTCAAATTTAGTTAAGGTCAGCGGGTGAATGAAGATCTTGTCGTAAGCACAGTACTCAGGACATTGTTTCCAGGACGGTCTTGGAGCAGTTTTGGTAGCAGTAGGTGAACGTGGTGATCCTGTTTCGTCAATGGGCGAGTCAACACTCTGGGCGACAGGTTTGGTGGAGCGAGAAGACCCTTGAGTAGTAGAAGCCATCTGCACCAAAGTCGGTGTCGGAAAAAGATAGCGGTTAGCCGGAGTAGCAGAAACGACCGGAAAAGATGAACTGATAGAACTAGAAGTGTATGAAAAAGGATTAAAAGACGGATTCAGTACAGGAAAAGTCGATGGAAAGGAGATTAAAGCAAGAGTAAAGATGATGTGAGAGTTAAAAATATTGGAAAAGCCTGAATCGGTGAAACAGCGGCAGCAGCAGTGGTTTAGGGTTTGAAGAAAAAGGAAAAGCTCTGAGTAAGTTCGAAATTGTGAAGAAGATAAATGAGGAAGAAAGAGAAAATTTGCATTTATAGGTTAGAAAAGAGAAAGTGAACCGGTGCCAGCGGTTACAGGTCATAAAGTAACATCAGCGCATGAAGGACGTGTGGCAAACCGAAAGTATAATGGAGAACGTGGGTGCGGCATTTTCGGCGAAAAAAAATTTTCATCCCCGTCGATCAAGATCTTGGAAATGAAAGAGGCAAAATGTGAGTGTAGAAAATGCGTTTGCCAAATAAAGGTATCCCAAAGGTGAAGTTGTAGAAAGTGATTATTAGCGAGAAGTATGGAATCATCAGTGAAAGCCCCTGGCGAGCCATCTAGTTAGAGGACCAGCGTGGAGAGAATCAAAGGCTATATCATCGAGATACGTGGGAAGGACAAGTAAGCGGAGCAATGGCAGCGAGAGAAAGGCACTACATCGGAGGCAGTTGAGAAGTAGTTGAGCATTTATTACTCGTCAGAACGGATATATTGTCAGAGTTGACTTGTTGACTCAGTGGATACCTCGTCAGCAATCCTTATCTTTAAGAAGACTTGGCCGCCAAGACTTGCTAGAAGAAATACCAGCTCGGTGATAGGGTCTGTCTGCGAGTGATGACAAAGTGTGTCAGAATAGTCATTGTTTGTATTAGCTGTTATCCACTATGTAATATCCAATAAAAAGCGAGAGAACCCACTGGAAAAAGGGTTGGACATTTCTTGGTTTTGTCTAGAGAGAGGAAAAGTAATCATCTACTTGCTCTCCATAGCCCAGTGCCAAGATTAGGGTTCTTGTAGAGAGATCGCACTTAGAAGATTAGCAAGGTGAGAGTTGTAATTAAACTTATTTTAGTGGAAATCCTTGGATGTAGTCCTCATTAAGGAGGACAAACCAAGTAATATCGCTGTCAAATATCTCTTGTTAAGGCATTGTCCGGTCAAACCCACTAGCGTTGGTATGTCAAGCTGGTTGTCAGTTTTAGGTTTCAAAACACAATTCTTGATTTAGCCTACTAGAGTTTAGATTTCGGAATTGGGATATAGACTAAGTAGTATAGACCTTGAAGACGAAGACTGTGAAGACAAAGAAGACATCAATTATTCTTCATCGACAAAAGGTTAGTAGGAGTTATGACTTTTATGGAAATTCTTCTATTCTACTTTCTCTATCTTTCGAAATAGTCGGTTGATGCGTTGTCAAACCGCAACAAATATAATTCAGTTCTTAACCTTCACAATAAATAAAATAATATAGTGGCAAGAACAGATTCGATCCACAGAGAGAGATTGGTTGTTATTTATTATCGATTTCTTAAGTAACCAGGGGGGGATGTTTGGTGCAATAAAAGTAAATTAAAACTAAAGCAAATAAATGTAGAAAATAATCAGGGGACGAGAATATTGGTTAAGGGTTCATCTTCAATCACATAACATGCATATGAATAATATTTGGAGTTTTTATTTAATCTCTCATCATCAAAAGCCCTAGATTACATCATCGCGAAAATATTCCGGAATTTCCTAATGTCATCACACACCATAACGATGAATGTGTGAATACTACGTAGAGAATAACTCAACACATCGAGTAATTGAGTTCAACTCTCTAAGAGCATTAATATCTGTGAAATAGGCTAATCAATGCAATGAACTACCAGGAGCAGTTCATTCAACAAAGGTCATATTCTACATACAATTCCTAAAAGCTATCACCGCAATCGAAATTATATTGTACTACTTGTGAAAAGGTTCATCGACGATTTCGTATCTCAAAACCTAATTCTAGTTATAGATATGAACATAAACTAATTTAGTTTGCAACTTAAATCAATTAATATTCAATCTTAATGCAATACATCAATCATGCATTCATACGCGCAGTAAAATAAGAACGGTGATGAAAAGATTATTTATAACTCCAAAATTAATCAAGTAGCATGTTTTTGATATCCGACTACATCCCTAACCAATATAAAAGTATTTAGCTAGACATATCTTTATTGAAATCCATAGAAAATAATAAAGTAAATATGAAAAAGCATAAAAACCCTTGTTTGCGGCGCCTCGAGAATCGTGCCGAAAACCCTCGCCGTGAACAGTAACTCCCCTTCCAGAACTCTTCCCGAGCTCTTGTACGTGAAAACCTTCAAACCCCCGGCGTCTGTCTCCTCTTCCTGACGTGAACAGCTTTTATATCTCTTATTAGTCTGCCCCGTTTTCTGATTTCCAAAAACAACTTCACGCAAAACCCTTGCCAACTAAGCCCAACTCCATCAAATGGGCCAAACCACCGACGCTGAGCCCATTAACTCATTTCTATTTCGAAACAAACCACAACAGACTTTTAGGGCCGCCCCAAAATCTGGGCCTGTTTTAAGGTGCCCCTTAAAACTGAGCTGAGGTTGGGAATTACCAGTCGGCCCCTTTTCCTTCCTGTGTGCCCTAAAATCAGTTAACCCTTCTTCTCTCGCAGCCATTTGCGACAGGCACATGCGCACTATTCCTCAAATTATTCCTAGGTCCTTACTTCTTATTTCTTTATGATCCAGTCCTTCTTTTGAGATAGTTTTCACCATAGGTCTTTCTTCGTCCTTTTCCTTCTTCTTTGCCACTTTTTACGGACATTTTAGCACCATTCTTTCTTGTGCTCGAAACCATCGATTTGCATTGTCTCCGAGAGTTGCCAAGTGATGAATTGAGTTGTAAATTGCTTCATTTTTATTATTAAACTTCAAAATACCTGCAAAATAGAAAACATTGTAAAATAAACAATATATGAGGAATTAGGCGACATAAGTGTATAATTTAGGTACTCTTGAATAGGTATTTTGCACACCTATCATCGGCTACTTTAGTAGTGATATTAATAGCGATTGAGATCGTGTTCTTGTCTACATGACCATGTGTTATGTTGGTATTTGTTCCCGCGAATACAAGAATGCATGAGATAGATTCGATACCATTTGTCCATTGCAATGGTTTGCTTGCAAATCACTTGTTGGATATGCGTGAATCTAAAGGAGTACTCTTGAGCAAGAGTCCAGTGTATTATAGCTGAGGACGTCTAACACGTTTAAGTATTGGTTAAGCCCAGAACTTCCAGCGGATCCAAGTTAAACCCTAAATCTGAATGACGACGGTTCACGAACCGTTCGTGAACAGAGACTTGGGAAAAACTCTTGAGTTCCGAAGTGTCATTTTGTACGCGTACCTAACGTGAACTCAAAATCGATACTTTTGGCTGTGATTCAGATGGACGGTTCACGAACCGTCCCAAGTGAATATTCTCTGGGATTTTCACTCGGGTTAAACTCTGACTCCTTTATCTCTTAGTTGGACTTGGTTATCACAAGAATATCTTTTGTGGTCCATGTAACGGTTCTCAATGTGTCAATAAGATAAAGATTATCTCTGGTCTGTTGGATATCAATCTTGAAGTGTTTATGAGCTAATAAAACACTTGGCAGATAAATGATAAATGATTTCCAATTGAGATAAATCTCTTTTTACTTGGTTTGCAAGTTAGGGTTTCCAAAACTTGTGGGACAAGTAACTAGTTGTTTTATTCCAAAGCAACCTATCTTATTGAGTGCTATAAATAGAGGTGTCTAAGGACGAAAACCGCAAGCATCAAGCATACGTAAAGATTCCTTTTAGAAGAGATCGTAAAACTCTTTTCACTTCGGTGAATGCTTGTTGTGGTATAGTCATCCTCTATTAGGTAGCACTTCCTCTTGGGATTACCTACGACTATAACTTATCTTGAGAGTTGGGAAGCACAGGTAGGAGATTGAGACCTTAGTGGTTGAAATCGGAGTAACCTGTAACCTTGGTAACCTGATTACGTTCTTGTCTATTCTATGGTCCTTCTCTTCTGATATAAGGCCATTCAAGAACTGATACGTTACATACAGGGTTTTGAAAGGAACCAACGCACGGCTGCACTCGGTGTTGTAAGACCTAGTTAGCTCCAGTTGTATAAGTTTCTTAAGTGATTCTTCGTGTACAACTGAGGTAGAGACAAGTTGGGCATAGTTTACT
>JAJJMA010263909.1:0-13375 GCA_023529015.1 Papaver nudicaule | reverse complement strand
CCCTAATGGCGATACTATGCTTGTATATCTCCGTAGTGTTATCCAAACATCAACAGTTAAAATGGTGTAATTAAGTTAATTAATAATGATTAGTATGAATTTTGAAAAATTGAAAAAAAAATTATGTTTTGTATTGCCTATGATCCTTAACAGAAACATAAAAAAGTAGAAATTTTGATTTTTACGTTCACCCAAAAACCACTTACGGCCAATATACCCAGCCGAAAGTAATAGTTACGACTTGCACTTGTAGCCGTAACACACATGTACGTCTTGTTATACAGGCCGTAGATACACTTACGGCCTGTTGTTCTTCGTATTCCAGCCGAAAGTTATGGTGCTAAAATACTTAGGCATTTTAGGTGTGTTTTACTTACGGCTGTTAAAACAAAGTTACGGCTACTAAGTTTTGGAGTCCCATTTTTTGTTTTGCACCACTTACGGTTACCAAGAATGAGTTACGGCTCTGCAAAAACTTACGGATGTAACTTACCGGCCGAAAATCATGGACTTCAATTTTCTGCAGACTTTCGGCTGGAAGTTTACCATTTTCTTCCAGCCATAAGATCTACTGTCTGTTGAATTTTTCAGGATACATTACCTACGACTGGTAACTGGTAGAATGTATCAGCCGTAAAAGAGTTACGGCTTGTAAATTCCCTACCATATACAGTCGTAGAATAGTTACGGCTTGTAAATTCCCTACGATAACCAGCCGTAAGTAGGGAAAAAACTGACATGTACAACACATTTTGAGAAATTTTTCACCAAAACATAAAAACCTGCCAAGTTTGGTATTCAAACATCCATAAACAAGTTTCAACAAGTTTCAAAAGAGCACCTAAACAACATCCCTTAACTAAAAGAGCACTAAAAACCACTAAAAGACAACATCCAGAAAGTAAAACATAACACAAGTTCTTTCAACGACGACGAAGAAGTCCTTTGCCCTTTCATTTTCCTCCAACTCCACCTCCACGAGTGCGAGGACCACTACCACCCTTAGAAGCACCTGGTTCAGCAACCCTTGCACGAGTTCGACGGGTTTGCAAAGGTTCTTCCTCGGACTCTTCTTCATCGCTCTCTTCCTCACCAGACGAGGGAGGAGTAGGAGGCTGGCGAGAAGAAGAAGTTTCTCTACTCCTCATGCGGGTCTCTAGCTCTGCAAACAACTCTTCTCCTTTCTTGCTTGTATCATGTATATGTTGGATGCGGTTCCTAAGAATAACCTGTTTTTCCACTCCCAATGTTCTGTTGTTGTTGATGTTGGCATCCATACTTGATATCAACAGTTGAACTCGCCTTTCCTGTTTAGATATAAACATAAAATGATTAGTTTTGAACTCTAAAGTGTGCTGAAATTGAAAAATCCAATTGTTTACATACCCCAGTTTTGGCCAAATTCTTCCAGAACTCCAAATCCTTTTCACCCCTGCCTTCAGCAGCCTTCTTTAGTCTCTTCTTCTCCTCATCGATTAATTTGATAGCTTCTTTATAATGATTGATAACAAAAGGATGACCCCAATGGTAAAACCATCGCAAATAGTCTTTCTCAGCAGCTTTAATTTGTGCCTGGAACTTGAAGCAAATCCTCTTCATCAAAATCTATATTGTACTTTGGTTTGTCGTGTTGTTTCCATACCTCGACTTTAGGCTCTGGATCATAGGTCATCTTGATGTGGCTTGTTTCCAGGAATGATTTCTCAGGTACTACTGTGAATCTCTCCTTTGTAACAATGGTTTGAACACATCCAATTTGACAGAAACATCGTCGAGGATTGGTCATGATGCACCCAGTGGGATGGTAGATATGACCATTGTATGTTCTTAGGTTGGACCAAACACGACAGTCGTTACCTGTAGATGGGTTGATCGCCGAGTAGGGATCAAAGCACACATCCTCAGCCTTCAAAGCATCCAACTGTTCCCTCAAAATATGTACCTTTTGAGCCTTTTTCCTTGTTTGGTAGTGTTCGAAGGGGTATTTCATTCCGGTTGGGCGTGTGTCTGGCTGCGGCTCCACTGCCGGTTCAACCTCAGGTTCCCAATCTTCATGCAAACTTGGCTTCTCGATGGTGGTAAAGTGATCATAGAACCATGACTGAGAACGAGACAAAATATATATTAGTTTACAAATTAATGCCAACATAACAAATCGCAATAAAATGAATTTGATCGCCGAATTTACCTGAAGAATACCAATATTTCCAGCAATGTTGGTAGCCTTCTGTCTGGAGGCCTTCCTAAGGCTGTCAAGTAAGAAGGCAAGGGTCGCCGAACCCCACGAATACTGATGGGTGTCTTTGACTGTCTTCAACAACTGAAGGTAGCCGATGTTCACCCTGTTTCCAGTTTGGTCAGGGAAGAAAATGGTACCAAGTTGGTACAACAAGAACACTATGGCCACCTGATTAGCTCTTGTTCCATCAATTGGTTCAACATCCTCTTTCCCTGTGCCCCCAAACTCTGCTCTCAACCTCCCAAGGTATACCTTTCTGACCTTCTCTGGTTTGATACTGGTTTTCTTCTTCTTTTTCTTACCATCATCGTCTTGATTTGCGGCAGCCAGGGTAAACTCCTTTTCTGAGTGTTTATTTGACCAACCCATAGTTTGATTGCAGAGCTTATAAAGTTCCTCCCATGGCAATCTATCACTATACCCTTCATGCACGCACTTTCCTTCAAGTTTTAATTCGGCGATGATGTGCATATCATCCAAAATAGGTACTATCTCGCCGAAAGGAAAATGAAAGGTGTCGGTTTCAATATTGTACTTTTCTCTCAAAGCAGCAGTCACAACACTATCATGGACCACCTGAGAATTCTTAATACCTGGCCATAATGCTGAACCAGTAACCAAATCCTGCACCTGCTGGCACTCGTCCTTAATCTTCCACACTTCAGCCGTTTGATGCTTCAAATACTTAACCGCCTTTGAATGATCCTACATACAAATAAAAAAATGTTCAAATTATATATTTGAAAACTCAAAGGAATGTATAAACTACAAATATGTGAGGAGTAGGTATTGATTATTACCTTTTGCTCACAAACTCTTGCAGCCCACGAATGATTGTAACCAAACAAGACCTTACCACCATCCGGAGCCTCACCCCAAGGTCTTCTGTTTGCCTTGCTCGGTAACTTAAGATCATCATCGTTCGGAATGTGGCCACCTCTAGTTGCAGCTGGCTTCGATTTCTTCCTGTCCTTGGGTGGTGGCTAGGATGAGCTAGCTTCAACGACTTCAGTTTCTTTTGCTCCTTGATTTGGTTCAACACCTTGAGATGGTTCACCCTCTTGATTTGTTTCACCCACTTCATTTGTTTCAACATCAAAAGTTGTTTCAACATCTACAGTTGTTTCATCATCTTGATTTGTTTCAACATCTTGAATTTCTTCATCAAATTCTGGAATGCTTGACGTAGTTGGTGGAATTTTTGCAATATTAAGAGGAGTTGCATCCTCAATCACTTGTATTGCACGATCAAAGACTTCGTCATTTCCAATCACACTTCCTTCTTCTAGTGCAATCCCACTTCCTTCTTCCATAGTAGCCGTCCCACTTCCTTTTTCTAGTCCAATCCCACTTCCTTCTTCCATAGTAGCCGTCCCACTTCCTTTTTCTAGTCCAATCCCACTTCCTTCTTCAGTTGTACCAGCACCACCAACTGCCTCATGTAGCCTCACACCTCTTTTATCAGCCGCCAAGAACACATTATGACGAGGCAAAGGTTCTTTTGATGGGGGGGTCAGTTGATTTTGCTTCCTCCTGTATTGTATGACAGGTGGTTGAGGGCTGTTAAACACATAAAACAATGGAAGGGAAACCTTATGGCTACTAAAACAATCATAACGCAAGTAAGACCGAAACTTATGGCTAATAAACGTGTTGTAGTAATAGCCGTAAATCACTTACGGCTTATAAGCTATGAGCCGTAACTCTGACAAAATTTACCAGTAAATCAACAGGGAAACCTACGTCTAGAAACTAATCTATGGTACAAGTCATAAGTAAAACCTACGGCTCCAAAAAATTTCTTAACAAGTCGTACGTAACCTACGGCTCCAAAACCTAACTTACGGCTACTTAGCTTGCGAGCAATTTTCAAAATTTGTAATTGAAACCTACGGCTGGTAATGGTAGCCGTCAGTTTCAAAATCTCAATACCTACGGCCTGTAATAGTAGCCGTAGGTTTTTCTGTAACTGATTTTTTGCCCTAATTAATGCTCAAATCCTAATCTAAACAACGGAAACTAAAGTCGAAGGCATGGGTGTTCAATTATTACCTCTGAAAAACCATTTATGGTTTCGATTGTAAGGATTGAGGCGGTTGTAGTGGTATGATATCCGGTGGTTTTTCCGAAAACACCGACTGATTTTTTATTGTTGTTGATTCAGCAGCGGGTTGCTTGTCATCCGCCTCCTTTTGTTTGGATTTCTTCGTCATGCTTTTATATAATTTAATCGCCGGGGAAAGTTTTCGTAATCGCGAAGAATTGGTGGAGAATGGGAGAAGAAGAAGAATGGAAGAAGAGAGAGAGAGAGAGAGAGAGAGAGAGAGAGAGAGAGAGAGAGAGAGAGAGAGAGAGACGATGTAGAAGAGGAGGACGCGATTAAATGAAGCCCTCCTCTCTTTTTTTTTTGTATTTAAAGTGTTTTTTTTTTGTAAGTGAGTGGTCCACACATGTGGGCTATAGGGGTGTAAATAGAGGCGAACTTATAACTGCTAAATCATTTAACACGCACATAATAAAAGTTAAAGTCTACAGCTCTTAACATTTAAAAGCATAATTGGTTCACCATCATAGATGTTTAAGTCTACCAATAACATAAAAGAAGAGAAACTCTAAATAAGAACACACAATACCCAAACACATAATAGAAGAGTAGAATTCAACTAGTATTTCCAGTTCCAAACCATGTTCGGCTGCGGATTAGTTCCCAGCTCGTTCTGCCATTGGCCTCGACAAGTGGACGAAGATGTTCAACTTCAGCACAAAGTGTACAACCACAAGGAACCTCCATAACCTCACCAACCCTCCTTCTTCGAAGATTACGAGGTGCTTGTGCTTGCCATTCATCTTGTTAGACAAATCGTTCGACTTGGGCAGGAAGAAAATCCCCACGCAGGGCACGAGCATAATCTTCACGCTGACGTCGTGTCTCAATCACATGTGGATCATCCTCACGAATTGGTGGTGGGTTGTCATGATAAACCTCTGAAGCAAATGGAATTGCTCGAAACCTCTGAAATGGTGCTTGGGGTTCATGATAAGCGTCTGACGAAAATGGAAAATTGAATGATCAAGCATTGGTAGTGGGGGTTGTTGATAAACCACAACTTCAAGGTTCGATCCATCATTGCGATTTGGTGGATATCGAGGAGGACTGGATTCAGTTGGTGCAATCACATGGCTGGTTTCAGGTTCTCTGTTGCACATAAAACAATAGGGAAATGCCCAAAAACAATTATCAGTGCAGGTTAAAATACCCAAAACAATTATCAGGGCAAATTACGGCTTGAACGAAAACAACATAACGAGTCGTAGGTGGGGTTACGGTTGTAGGTTATGCATGCTTATCAGCCGTACGCTAAGTTACGGCTTTGGAGTATACGTTAAAGCAGTCGTAAATTGACTTACGATTGTTAAGTGAAAATAATACAGGACGTAGGCACAGTTACGGCCGGGAGTTACCTATCTACGGCTCCAAAACAAATACTTCACCTAAATCTAAGTTACGGCTACTCTCAAATGACTTACGGCTTGTGTCAGAAGCCGTACATGGTACAATAATTCTACTGAACTTGAGTTACGGCTGCTTTCTAATGACTTACGGCTTGTGTCAGAAGTCATACATGGTACAATATTCTACTGAACTTGAGTTACGGCTGACAGTTCTTCATGTGCGAGCCGTAACTGGGTGGTTACGGCTTGCTTATACAGCCGTAGGTTGTTCTGGTTCACGATTTTTGATTTTATTTATGTGAATGTGACCTAGTTTAAGCATGAATATCAGATATAACGAGTGAGTTTCAACTCTTACCTTTGGTACTCCATTGTTCCAGTGGTGTTAGTTGATTTCATTAATGCTGAAAGAAAAAAAAGAGTGGGAGAATTTTTTATTGGGAAAGTGGTTTTTTGAAAGAGAGGATGAAGGAGAGAAATGATTTGTGTTTTGATTTTTTTGGTGTAGTGTAGAGAGTGAGGTAAGTATGTTTTGTATTAGGGTGAGGGCAAATTAGTAACAAAATTATCTCAAGGGTCACTTAGAAAAAACACCCCTTATAAACCCACACTGGATAATTGAAGTAATTTAGGGGGAGGGGGGGGGCTTCAGTTTTCTGTAGCCCCTATATCAGCGCTCTTTGAAAACCCATAATTCATTGTCTGGTACAATGGAGTAATAAAGGCTCCAGCTGCTGCAGCAAGTGCTCATAAATACAGTTTGTACATTCAATTGTAAGATACATGGTTACAGGTTTATTTTCGAATCTCCTCTTCCACGCTGGTTCGGTAAATGGCGAGTAGAGACTACACTCACCATGTCAAATTTACATCATCCTATACAAACAAAAATGTTAATCGAAAAGAAAAACAGACCCCTTGAACTCCTAGAGTTACTCACATATGAAACAACATTTCCCGAAGAAAAAAAATAGAGGGTGGGCGTAACTAGAGATCTTTTTTAGGCAGGAGCTGAATAACGTTTCTCACGATAGCTACAAACGAAGCTGCAATGTGGGTTACGTTAGTCAGGTCCTGCCTTAGAGGATGAGCACTCTGTTCGACAGCAAAAAATTACGTAAAACAAGGCGACACCCAAATTAGATGAATATATTTACAGGCCAATAGAAAGAAACTTCCAAGAGAGAGGGAGGGAGGCTTCACAATGGATCATTTTTGGCTGGACCAAGCATGTCATCCTCTTTATCAACATCTTTCTCTCGTTCAGGAACCTCAGAAGCAGTGCAGGTGTCCTGATCATCATGTGGTGGATGTTCATCAGTCTCACTGTCATTAACTGCCTGTGGCAATGCAGCATTAGAGTTTGGGCTGCTGCCTTGAAGCTGCTGCTGCTCATGCATCAAGCTTCTAAGCCCATTTTGTTTCAGATAGGTCTCCAATGGAAGACTCGCCTCCTGGAGCAGACTGACCATGCTCACACGTTCTGACATGCCTGCTGTTGCTGCAGCTGCAGCTGCAGCTTGCAACTCTTCTGAGCGGTGATCAGGATCAGAGTTCAAGTCAATCGGACCGCCCTTTCCACTTTCAATCAAGTCTTTCTCAGTGTGGGTTTTGCTTTCGCTAGCTGAGTCCGATATATTTGCTTGGCAGGCTTCAAGATTCTCTGAAACATCGAGAGGCAAAACCATGCATCTCGATGCACTTTCCACTTCAATTTCATCCTTAGAACTTTCCACATTGCACTTATTCCTCTGTGCAATTTCGGCTTCCTTGTCTGATTGTCGTTTCTTTTTTCGCAGCATGAGAGTTTTAAACCGACGCTTCACGGTCATACAAACGTTGCATGTGCATGTAGGTTTGTGCTTGGGGCCCTTCCCGCTTGGTGGCTGGATGCAAACAATGCATGAGCAACCAGGACGATGTCTTGGGTGTCTAGTGGTGGTCGCGACAGATGGTTCACCTGCAGTGTCTTCACCAGTCTTATTTCCAAGAACCGCAGCAGTAGCTAAGTAGTCTAAGCCAGAAGGCTCATGTTCTTGACATGCCTTATTACTTGTTGAGATTCTCCGCATCTTAAAATCTGTAGGACATTCAGTGAATGGCGAGCAACATAAGGATCATTGCACAACCAAAAGATAATACGTGATAAGAAAGATGGTTGTAACAAACACAAAGATTTCCCACAGCGGTACGAAAAGCCATTATACAAATCCCAGACCCAGATCTATTCCAGACAATCGAGTAAAACCATTTTTCAGCACTCAGATAATACTTTTTACTCCAGTGAAGCACTTAAAAGTGTCCTTGCAGACAAAACCGACTCGTAGTGCCATGTAAAGCCTTATCTTAATGATTGATGTAAACAAGTTATTCGGTTATTCCTAAAGGCGAGCAGATGGCTTCATTTTAACAGGCACTTCCAGTAGTTAGTAAATTGCATTTCTCCAACTATAGTCATTCCTTAGTCTTTTATCTACACCAGCAAATCTATTATTTTGCATCAAAAGCATCACTAAAAAGCACATAACGAAATATGTCTAAACCTCGTACAATAGAAACATCAAAATTACCATGTCATACAAAAAGAATAAAGATGCATCGTACCCATATCAAGTCTGAGAAGATGCTCCAATTCCTTGGGAGTTAACTCATCAGGTCCAGAACACGTGCACCTGCAAGCATGGAATTCCAATTAAAAGCTTGTTTTGAGTTAATTTCCTATCTGTCTGAAGTGAATCCACGCTACATACTCAGATAGCAAACCCTGTATGTAAATCTGTAATGCCCCAGTCCTTAGTTTCCTTGAAAAAATCAACTTAAAGACGACAGCATAAAAATGTACGCAGGTAGTTTAATCTCCATGCTAAGTTAATCACAATGGACAGTAGTAACATAGCATTGCTTCATAAACATGAGTAACTAGAAAGCAAGTTCTCCTTATAAATACAGTATACAAGGATGACTTACTTCATGTGTATCTCTAGGTATGTACAACACATGCCACATACAAAAATATGTTCCTAAAACAGACACCGTACAAAACCCATGAAATTGTATGAAACCTACTGTACTCCAAATTCTTATCTAATTCTAGTATATACCCACTCCTCTCTTGTAGACGAATTATTAAAGAAGAAAAAGATGTTGGTATAATATTTGTTTTCCTCCCGTTATAGTTTTTAATACGTGTTCAGCAGAAAACAAAGAATTCCCATTTCTAGACTACTAAACCCAATGACAAACTTCATACAAAGCAGGGTATTACATTGTCACTGACCTTTTAGTATCCCAAGCATTATCTGCACATGTCCACTTTGGAGGGAGAAGAACTTCTACAGGTAACCTTCGCCATTTACTGCAATTGTCACACTGAGCCCATTGAGCCTGTACCCTGCAATAAAAATTCAAGTCATGCAGCCTTAGGAGGATACATACACATCAATCCAATAATATAAAATGATGTTCCATGAGGAATTCTCAAGCATCCACTAGCAGAGGATTGACTAGCATCAGGAGCAGGGATGGAAGCAGGATTAAAAGCCTAGGTGGGCTAAATGTAAAATTTCGATGGCATTACACATGAAAAATTGAAATTTGGGTATGTTTTAGAATTTAGGGTAGCTGGAGCACCCCGAAGTTCCGACACTGATCAGGAGTAGCAGAAACTGTCACTAATGTCTCAAAGGTCAAATACTACTAAGTCAAATGACCGTGAACATCTGTCCGTTCATGTAAAATGGTACCGTTTAAGCGGATCACATTTTAAAACATCTTGATGGTCCATAAATAAAAATGATTACCCCCATTATTGCATTATATGTGATGTACATAATATAAGTGGAAACCTACTATTTTGAATCAAGAGCTCCATGCCATGCTAAGACAATCGACCAAGACCAAATTCTCATCTTAAAGTGCATAAGAGCCTACTGAACTACTAAGTATGCATATCATTTCAAACACTATTGCTCATTTATAGAAATCCTTACCCAGCTGCCCCAGATGTGAAAATAGTCCTCTTTCCAATTACTGGGGGCTCCTGCATTACAAAATATAAAGAATAATTTAGAAGTGATATGTAAGTTCTCTTATAACAGCAAATGGGGAGCTTAAACAAAAAAGGACAACAAATAATTTGACGAAAAACTTTGAAAATGTCTTACTTCGTACTCTTCAAACTCGTGTTCCTCAATAATGACAATACTAGGCTTGATGCTAGGGGGTGGACGAAGTAAATCCTGTGCATCTTCCCATGTAAGCTTCAGTTCCAGTGCAGCTTCACTATCCATAAGCAGCCTCTTGCTCTTAGACCCAATATTACGACTCCTTTTCTTTTCTGGAAGCAGCAGTTGCTGAAACTGTGTTCCTTCAATTGATCTTTTCCCCTGCTTCTCAGATCTATGCCAGCTAAAATCTCCATCAATACGAATATGTTCGGACATAGCACTTAAGTGGGGATCGGTGCTCCCTTTCAGTGACTGGAGGAGGCCAGCGTAGCCACTTGGTATTGGTAGGTTCTCGATAACACCCGGAAAGAAAGAGGCATTGGCAAGTGCGCCATTAGCAATTGCAGCAATTTGACTATCCTGTTTAGTACATAGTTAGATGTTACTTACATATGTTAGTGTAAACCAAAAATAGAAACTACCACTTAAGAGTGTGGTCAGAGATATTATGGCCAATTACCTGCATATTTACAGAGTTTGATGCCTTACGGAACCCCATAACAAGCTTTCCTTCAGGATCTATGCGGCTAAATGTTACTGCAGTGTAGAAGGTATGTATCAGAAAGAACAAAAACAATTGTTGTATTTTTTTCAAATATTGATGATAATAAAATGAATAAGAGTAAAATACCTGTATCACCAGCTTGTAATTGCATGGACTGTATGCAAGGTGTCACCCCTTCTAACACGTACATCCTGCTGTTATTATTAGGCCAAAATCTGAACTGAAACAGCCAATCTTTTCCCTTTGCATCTTGTATTCTTATAGGAACTCCTTCTGGTTGAGAAATAGGAGGAAAATATGCCTGTATATAATTGATTTCGACAGATTTATAACAAAACCCTGGAATTTCTCTGAAAAGTGAAATACATAATGGAGATCAAAGGCAGAAAGCTCAAAAGAAGGAATTTTGGGTACCGCTCACCTCTGCACATGCTTTCGGGAGAACTAGGCGACCAATTCGACCCGCATCACTGGCACTTAGAACTTTCTCAAACAAAGGCACAATTGTGGAATTTGAACTTAAATATCAGTCAAGGGAGCCAAAATGATCAATAAATAGGTAATATGAATAGCACATAAATTAAACTGATATTGAATAATAAATAACACAACAAAGGATACTCTCCAGATATCTGCTGCAATTCTTCCTCAGTAATCCTTGGCCAATAGCGTGGAAGCAATTGGTTCCTTCCGCGCCCTTCAACAGGTGGTCTTGCAACACGTATTTGAGGAACCACGTCCTTTGTTGCCTCTTGACCTATGGCTAGTCCCACCCTCGGGGGCCTTGGAAGAAGATGACGGGATCTTTGTCCATGCGGATAGGAAAATGGTGATGTGCTAAGGTCCCTTCCTTCAACAGTAGAACCAGAAAGGGAGAGTGCAAGATTTGTGTTTCCACCGGGATTGATACTCAAGCAAGTCTGAGATAGTGATTCATCTGTATTCTTGACACCCAATATTTCTCTACCGTTGACTTGTTTGATAATTTCGCATGAACCAATGGGCACTGGATTTAAGTTCGAAAAGCCTGTGGACCAAACTTCCCCAAACGGGACATGCTCTCTTTTGATTTGGCCATTTGAGTCATTCCTTAGTGATTGAAGCAAGCTGATTTGGCCATCAACCTCAATATCTTTTCCCATTTGCAATAGTTTTCCCATATTAATGCTAGGACCCTCCACTTTGTTGTCAATGGAGGCAGATCTGATTTCTCTTGCATTCTTTATTAGTGTCGTAGCAAAACCATTCTGATTTTCATGACTTTGCATCTGCATAGATCACCAAGAACAAACCAAGGTATGAGAATGAGATCAATAAACAAGCATGATCATTAGAAGAGTGATGCAAACATCCAATATAATTTTCATTCAGAAATTTGTAAAACCCGTTTACTGTGTCTTAACATGCACATACATATGTAACTTTTTGAATGATATTCAACTTACAGGGGAATATTTCAAATTCTTCGTGCAGCTAATACACTCTACACTCCCATCATCAAGTAATTCAAGCAAAGACTTTGACGCAATACATCCACAATGAAGACGCTGCAATGTTTAAAGTTAACTTAAATGTATGGAATAACAGTCAAGAACGAATAGATAAAAAGAAAACAGAACGGCAGTCAGATTATGAACTAACCTTACCACATGTAATGCACTCCCTCCAACCAGATTCTTTAGCGTGAAATGCCTCACAGTAAACTGACTGTTCGTAAGCAAACCTGAAATAGATCATGAAGATACTCCAGCATTAGAAGGTTAATGCAATCCACAGGTGCAATTTTGCATTTCACTTGTCTAATTTAACTTCCACATTCTCCAATCAATAAAAGTAGTGTAGTACAGTGTTAACGTTGTCATCCTAGCCTCATATCTGACCAGAAAAAATCAAATACTTTAGAAAATGCAGCTGTACTCAAGTTTGTTTCTAAAATAGCAGTCGGTTGACAACAAAACGGCTCAACCTTAAACATACTTTCATGGCTCAATTTCTTTATGGAGCTAAGATAGGATGTATTGCAGGCACCTAAAATGCGAAACATGGAACCATCAGCTTAGGTCCAAAAAGAGGAAGCACAGTGATTCTCCAGGACTAGTTGGAAATGCGACTCCTAGAATGCTCGATCTAACCAAACAAGTGAAATGGGTTTCCACCGAACAGATGGGATCTGCTAGATTGCGTTACGCAACCAAGAACCCTTGAGAAAGGATGCAATTTGTCACAATCCCCATCAAATTACCTCTAAAAAAAATGAAATTGCAGCTGCAATTTGAAAGACACCTAAAACGCTCAACCCTCTAGAAAACGTAGTTGTACGAGAGTTTGTTTCTAAAATAGGAGTTGCTTGACAACAAAAGGCTCAACCTTTAACACACTTTTGTGAGTCAATTTCTTTACAGAGCTAAGATAGGATTCATTGTAACAATCAGCTTAGTTGAAAATAAGAGAATGGAAACACGGTGATTGTCCGGGACTAATTAGAAATGTGACTCCTTCAATCTAACCAAACAAGTGAAGGTAGGTTTCATTGCAGGCACCTAAAATGCGAAACATCATATTCGGTTCGAAAATAGGGAAATGGAAGCACAGTGATACTCCAAACAAGTGAGCTTCCACGGAATACCCGGGAGCTTCTAGCATTGCGTTACGCAACCGAGAACCATCGAAAAGCAAGCAATTTGTCAAAATCCCCATTAAATTACATCTCAAAAACCTCTAAAAAATGAAATTGCAGCTGAGATAATGCTCTAATGATAGTCCTACACTATCTGGACCTAATTGGGGCAATGGGGCATTGAGCCCAAGAGCCTACAGACAGGATCTAAGAGTGAATCAAAAATGCCAAATTTGACCTTAAATCAAATACCCCCCAAAAATGTGCTATCTTTACTGAAATCTAAATATAGAAATTGTATTTTTGTTTGATAATTATCAAACCCAGAATAGAAA
>JAJJMA010263876.1:0-11689 GCA_023529015.1 Papaver nudicaule | reverse complement strand
AAAACCCAGTATTCCTGACAAAAGCCTTTGGCATCGGTCAAAGCAACTCCTAGGCCTGTAAAGGACGTCAGCTAGGGGAATCAAGTGCGTGACGATCTGTGGGGGATCCAGACACGTAAGGAAGGCGACAGTAGCCAATTCGCTTGGAGGGCTTGAGTTGGTCTCTGCTACATCCCAGACCGAAGTCTTATAGTAGGCTAGTGTTTGTAGTCAGTTTGTACTGGGCGGTGTTCAAACTGGACGAGGTCCCGAGGTTTTTCTGCAAGGCAGTTTCCTCGTTAAAAAAACGTTTGGTGTCTTGTGTGCTTTTACTTTCCGCATTATAACTCTGATTTATAATTAAAGCACCAAGTAGTACGTTATTACCTAACTGTTGAGATTACTCCAGTTAGAGGTTTGGATATTGATTTTTGAGATCGTCCAAACTCTTTACCATAAGACTCACGAGCCAAAACGAAAAGTTGGTAGTATTTCGGTACCCCTTCTTTTTCAAAGGTGAATGTGAAAGGTTCATAGAGATTGTTGACAACTCCGGTCTGAGGCCAATCGTGGATAACTCTGTTATCAACTATGACAGCGAGACTGTATCTGCATTCTGTGAGAGGTATTATGCGGAGACAGACACCATGCACTTTGGGTTCGGGGAGATGGGGCTCACTCCTGAAGATGCTCATCATACTTTCCAGGTCAAAATTGATGGCAAGTCAACCAGTGAAGGCTATGTAAAGCAACTCACTTTTCAGAGACTTCGTGAATTGTGCGAAGAGTTGTTTGGGTGGGGTGAGGACTAGGCGAACTCATGGTTTATGCTTGATAAGTATGGCAAACCGAAGAGGGAGTTCAATCTGGTAAGGTTGAGAGAGGAGTATTCTGGGACCAAGAAAAAAGATGACGGTGCTACAATGGAAGATCGTGAAGTAAGGGCTGCTGCTGCGGCTTATCTCTTATATGTCCTCGCTATTTGTGTATTCCATTCGTCTGCCGGTAACAGGGTGAATGCCAACTACCTCCAGCTACTACATCCCTTGGATGAGGTGAACCAGTACTCGTGGGGAACATCCATAGTGTCACACGTGAACACGGCGCTGAGAAAGGTATCCCGGCATACAATTGCTCAATTCAATTGCAACACGTCTCTGCTGCAGGTAATATATGGTTTTTTGGTGGTTTAAGTTCGTACATATATATGGCATGTTGTTTATGTGTAGTTGATGCTCTTCACAGGTGTGGATTTATGAACACTTTCCTAAACTAATGGCAGCAAATGATAAGTGGATTGATCTGGCAAAGAAAGGGCAATGGCAACCAGATCAACCAAGAGGCCAGAGGTACATGTTCACGGGGGATAAGCTGAAGGGAAAGAAGAATTGGTACCTTTTCGTTCGCCAAAGTTTAGACAGCATGGAGGCACATGAGGTAGTTTTTGACCCCTACATGGACCATAGGAAGGAGGAAAAAATGGCACCAAGAGAACCAATTTGTATGTACAATGGTCCTTTATGGCACCCCCTTGGGCATACAATGTACGACCCGAGCCGAATAATGAGGCAAGTCGGGTATATTCAAGATCGTCCACTTGACGAAAAAGGTGATGGGGCATTCAAAGTGGATCGTGATAAATCAGGTGCTGACATTGGACGTATCGTCGTAAAATACAAACCGGAGCCCTCTTACAAACATTGGAATGCATGGACAGATAATTTGATAGACGAATATCTTTTATGGGATCCGAATGCATGGTGGTGCTTGGACATGAGAGCACAAAAGAATACATGGATTGGTACCTTGCATTCACGCATGCCAAAGTGATACGTGGGGAAGGGGAAGTCAGACTCCCTCGTGGCCGTGGTGGACGTGGGCGTAATACCGTCCATGATGATTCTTCGTTGTACAAGTTATGCGTAAGTATATATTTCGCAATTGAGTTGTTTAAGATTCACACTTAGATTACTCAAACATCTAACTCATGTTTTTTTTTTTTATGATAATAGAAGGAGCGGTTGAAAGATGTCCTCAACTGGTTGTGTTTGAGATCGGATAAAGGAAAGGGGTTGACCAAAGCTGAACTGAACCAACATAATCAACACATTAGGCACATCAATATGCCTGGGGCGGAGCACATGTTTGAGGAATTACGACGCAACACGAAGAGTCGTCATATTGAAACCAGTGACACTCAAGAGACTCAAGAGACAGGAGAAACTTCTAGACGAGGTCGTGGTCGTGGTCGTGGTGAAGGTGAAGCCGATGGGGGCAACAATGATATGGTTTAGTTTTTTCGTTTCGCACTTTGGTTTTAGTAGGTGAAAGAATATTATGTCGGTTTGGTGTGTTTGATACATTTTTCGTTTCCTAGGTTGACAATGTTTTTTTTTAACGGTTCGTTGCTGACAATGGTAAATCGTACTTTAATTGATTCATATGTGTTAGTTTACATGTTTAAATTGTTTGGAAACTCAAAGAAAAAATCAGAAATTCGTCATGGTTCAAACCACGACGATTCCGACAACCTGTTTCCAAACAGCTGTTAATACACCTAATCTCGTCATGGTCATGATGTAAACCACGACGATTTGAGCATAATAAAACTTAGTCGTCATGTAAGTTAAGCAAAATCCATTATGATTTATCTTGTTTTTTCGGCAGAGGGGTGATTTTTCTCAAAGCTAAGTCGTCAAGATTTTATAACATAGTATGACGAGTTAACTTGTTTTTCTGGAGAGGGGTGATTTTTCTCAAAGCTAAATCGTCAAGATTTTATCACATAGTGTGACGAGTTAACTTGTTTTCTTGGCAGAGGGGTGATTATTCTCAAAGCTAAATCGTCATGATTTTATTACATGACGATTTAGCAAGCAGTATTTTCGGGCATTTTGGATCTACTTCTTAAATCGTCATGGAACTTCAAAAAACTTGACGATTGTTCATCTCTACACGCTAGGTCGTCATAGACCATCATAAATCCTTGACGAGTTTTGGAGAATCGTCACAATATTATGTCATTTCTTTGACGATTCTGGGACGAAGCAATTGGGTTGAGTTGATTTTCGACAAATTTAACATTGAAGTGAGTCTTCCCATAACTGTTTTGATTTTGAGGATCATGTTTGAACATTTTCGAAAACACATCGACAAATGGTGGCGGTGGTGGGGGGTGGAATTGGAGGCGGCGGTGGTGGTGGAAATGGAGATGGTGGTGGTTATAATGGAGGTGGTGGTGGTGGTGATAATGGCTAACTATCTAGTCTTAGGATGATTTTCTAATTAACAATCTAATATTTTTGATAATCAATAATTTATTTGCTAATCCCAATTACAATCTTTAATCCTAATTATGGTGTATAAGGGGTTTTTGAGATTACTTCATTGTGACCCTATTTTGGATTCGCCTTCGCCCCATTAAAAATTGGCTCGCCCCCGAATTAGCCATTTTTTTTTTTTTTTGGAACGGAGAGAGTATTTCAACATGATATATACTTTCTAAATGGGTGGAATAACTCTTCTAAATCTTTTTCGTTTAGTATGCTTTGTCTTCCATCAACTTCGTGGTTCATCTGGTTTTGAATAAAAATGATGACTACGAGTCTACGACCACTAATGCAAAATTGTGACTTCTCGTTTTCGATTTGTAGTGGTTTAACTAGCTTACCAATTAATTTTGAGTGATGGTCAAATAATAACAAACAAATACTAACACTAAGAGTATAAGACAACAGGAAATATAATGTAATTTTTTATAAACTAGTTCTCAAGAGTTACTTTGCTTGATTAGAAGAGTTTGATGATTCACAGACAAAACAGCCTCATGATAATTTCAGTCCTTCATTCCAAATTATTTTCTACCATAGAGAAGGGCGGCAAAATCATCATGTAAGTAAACGAAATCAGCAGAACAAGTCAATTCAGTTTACTTTTGTCCTTGCAAAATCCAATCACGAACCATTTGATCATGTCGAGAAAAAATTCGAATCTATTAAAGGTTCACTTGATGTTCCTGTGCAACCTATATATAAAACGATTTTGTTATTAGGTCATTTGATACACCGATTTTCCAAATCATTGACTCAGTGACCTAGTTTATGGGCTAAGATTAGAATTTAAAAGGTCAAACTTAGAGTTTGGGTCAATATTTACTGACCAAAGTCAAATGGGTTATAGTTAATAAAAGTATGGGCTATATTTAAAAGCTGGGTTGCACTGACACGGACGCGAAGACGCGGACACGACACGACACGGATGCGGACGCGGACACGAAACGACACGGATGCGGACGCGGCAAATTGTCAAAATCAACAGGACGCGGACACGTAATGAAATCAATGATATTTCATACTAAAATATAGATATTATGACATGACATCTCAATAACGCTGCTAAATTGTCGATAAATCTAAATACATTAAATGAATGAGCATACATATGGGTATAATAATGTTTGTATTGAAAATTCTGGTATTATTAACATGCATTCGTATTAAATCATATGTGACATATATATGCGACGTCACTGATGTGTCTGACGCGGAAACTCGCGCGTCCAAAAGTCGACACGAGTCTGACGAGGACACGGTACTAAATTAGGCGTGTCCGAAACCTTGTTCATAATGGTAAATGATACTACCACCTCTATCTTTTTCTAACAACTGATCTAAATGCTCTTGGTTTTCAAAAAAAAAAAAAAAAAAACTGATCTAAATGCTCATAGATCAGGAACACATGGTATGGGGGCCTTGCGTGAATTATATACTGTACCCCTGTTCCATTCATGCACCCAATTTGAACTAGTACACGCACTAATCGAATCGATCAGATTTGGTCTCTTTCCCATAGTATTGGATGATGATACCATGAAAAGACTAATCAACCACCCACCCAGCTAGCTAGCTGGTAAGTGGGGTTACATTGCAAAGCTGAAAGACGAGAGCCACATAGTCAGCGCACGAGCACTAGATCTTCTCTCTTGCTGTCTTCTTCGAGCCAGTCACAAATCTACTCTGCATAATTGTCTAATATAGCACCAAACACACATTCATCCATTGTTACATCAGAATATCAGAATAGGCTGGCAATTAGTACCGTTTATGGGATTTTGTGTGGCCAATGGCCATTTGCACTTATCTTATTTGTTATTATTATAGGACGTGTATTCTTATTTGGTACAAACCGATGGAGCTCCATTTTAACCATGGGATGTCTAGGACGTGTATTCTTATTGAATCAAGCAAATCATATGGAAGGCAAACAATCAAAAATGCCTGTTTCAACTGAAATTTATAGAAGGGCAAATTGCAGATGCCTACTGAGTTAGCTAGCTAGTGCACGAGTACTGGAGATGTTTAATTAAATCTCGTTGTCTTTTTCGTTCCCATCGATCGTTCTCTTGACTGCATTATTGTACTCCAGTAGGCAGACATTTATTCATGGTTACATCAAAAAAGGCTGGCAGTTGCCAAGAAGGAACGATCTAACTAAGCAAGCTCAACATTTCAAGGACAATGATTAGTGGTATAACGTAGGGCATCAACATTTATTACATTCTGGTGTCCATCATAATATCACTCACCTTGAAATCAATTCGAATCATTCCACTAAATTAGTGCGTTCTTTCGAAGATATCTGCCTAGTGGGTACTTTTTTTTTTGTTGTTGCATGGTATTGGTAGGTATGCATCAGTACAATCAACAGTCCATGCCAGGTTGTAACCTCTTAGATGGAGGGAGATTTTAGGGAGAAGGAAAAAGAGGGAGGAGAATATTATTCTCGCTCCCAACATGTGGAACATTTTGCGGCTTCCTCCACGTCGTAAGTTATCCTAATTAAATTTGGCCCCATGACTAAGTATTTGGCCCCATACAATTTTAAACCCATCTAGGGATACTTGTTATGGGATGTCTAAAAATTGAGAAATATACTAAATTACCCTTCACTACTAATATAACCTAATTTCATTTTATATCCATAATAACCACCACTTTTATATCCATAACCTTCTCCTCCATTGTTGCACCACCACCACCATTACCGCCGCCTCCATCACCATTACCACCACCACCGCCTCTGCCACCACCACCACCACCACTATCTTCCTCCATTGATCTCATTAAGCTAACCCAAAAAAAAAAAAAAATTATTACCCCATCACCACCACCGCCGCCTCCACTCCTCCCACCATAAATTTCATTAAGTAAATTTTTTTCCAGAATCGGTGTGTATTGGCCACCATATCAAACGATTGTTCTTCATTTTAAAAAACCAAGAACAATAATCGGTGGATATAGGTCAATATATATACCGATTATGAAGTAAAACCAGAATCGGTTTATATTTCGCGACACAACGGTCGATTCCAGTTGAAAAAAATTCTAAAATGAAACAACCCAGAATCGGTACTTAAGTTGCACCACAACAACCGATTCTCATAAATCGGCCTATATTATAGGACAATAGCAACGATTATTTTTTTGTAAAAAATGGAGAATTATAATCGGCCTATATTATATGTCAATAGAAACGATTATATTTTTGTAAAAACAAACAAATATAATCGGTGTTTATAGATTAATATGTGTACCGATTATGGTCGTTTTTTAAAACAGAAAAACTAACTTTTTTTTCATTTGAAATCGGTGTTTATAGATTAATATGTGTACCGATTATGTATACAATCGATAAATGTTCATTGACATAAACACCGATTAAGTTTAGATCCGCCCAGAATCGGCACATATACACCAATAAAAGGACCGATTATGTTAGAAAGTCCCTTGTAAATACAATAAACAATGTTGTATACTTGGATTAAACCTAGCAGAAAGCTGATGTTGAGTACAGGTTTTGGAGAGAAAAAAATTCACAAGTTAAACCTACCCGAGCAATAATCCACGACTCAAAAACCAGTAAGCATCTAAACTGCAACAAGAATCAAAATACCAGTTTATCTACAGATGCCTTAAGCCGTATAGAGGTGATCCTTTTCTATCATTTCATGTAAAGGTGAACACTTAAGTGGTCGAGCAAAAAACAAAACATTTGAGTGGTTGTATACAAGCAGGGTCAATCTACAAAAGAGAAAATGAGATGGAAACATAGCTTTGTCCAAACTTTATGCCAATTCTGAACTGCTACTGTCCTTGCAACTTCATTTGGTACCTGTGGTGCTTCCTTGCTCGGTGTTTCTTGCCATTGATATGGTCAATCAGAGCTTGGTCACATGACATGCTTATATCACAAACATGACAAGTCCATTCCTTGTGGCCTATCTAGAACCTGGGTTTCATTTCATTTGATTTGATTAGACCACAAGCTACTTCATAAGCAATTCGGAATCGAATAAACCATTTCACTGAATCTGCAGTAAGCCTGTCGCCTATTGGTAGCCAAAACCGTGCAACACTCTAATCAGCAACAGCATACAACACTCTATTAGCCACCAGCAGCAACAGCATACAGCGCTCAATCCAACCAGACCCCTCTCGTGATTCAGTGAGTAGGCATCCTCTTAGTTGTTTCCAGGCAGCACAAATTAACCAATTAACACCCAACAGAACCTACACTCTTCAGACGAACATAACCCATACAGTCACTCCACTTCAACCATGGCAGACACATCATCTTCTCCCTCTCAAAACTGATCCCCTGGCTCCAAATCTTTAATCCAACCTTAACCCATCTCATGATTCAGCCACTTAAGCACATTTACATCTTAAAATTCAATTTTCTTCAACTGGAACCAACAGTATTAGCTGACCAATTCCTCTCTGTTCTCACAGCTTTAATTCGGGTATTTTAGCAAACATCCAGGTCAAGAACTGACCCATTTGAACACTAACCCCAGCTCTTGTATTTCCTTCTTCTCTTCGAATTAATCTCCTTGATTACAGATTTCTCAACCATTTCCAAGTGATTTCCTTAAAAACCCACCTTTCTTAATGAATCCATTCAACCACCGAAGCTAAAAAAACAAATCATTGCTCTGATTTTAATGAACACAGTGTAAACAAAGTTGTTGACGCATCTTTCTTCCCACGAAAACCACCATTTTCTAATTAGGGATCTTAATCTATTTTGGGGAGTAAAAATTGAAATTGATTTGGGGTTTTTTTTTTTTTTGGATTGATTTAGGCGAAGATGATAATGAAGATTGCGGAAGGAGCTCTGCCAAGAAATGGGAATGCAATTGGTGGTGGTGTGGCAGTTCTTGCTGGTGTGTGGGCGACGGTGGTGACAGTTGTTGGTGGTGGTGGCGGCGGTGGAGTTGGGCGGCGGTAATGGCACCAGCAGTTGTTGTTGGAGAGAAGTAGAGAAGTGGGAGGAGGAAGAAGAAAGAGAGAAGAAGAGAAGGAGAAGAAATAGAGAAGATATATACCGATTTTAGGTTATCTAAATAGGGAAGGGTAAAACAGTCTTTTATTATAAGGGGTTTTCCGATTTTGCTATATAACAACCGCCGGAATTATTTTTCCATGGGGCCAAATACTAACGCATGGGGCCAAATTTAGGTAGGTAAGTTATCGTCGTGCGTGACAAATACTGACTAGTTGTTTTTTTGGACAATTTTTATCAAGTAAGGCACTCAAGAGTCAAGTCTCCCAATGGTAATACAAAATGCCAACCTAAAATATCCGCAGGAGAATGTTGCTGGTGGTACTGAAGGTCCTTAAGAAATGCCATGTAGCTTCTCGATGAAAACATTAATAAGTATTAACACCGAGAAAAAAACATCACTGACACATTTCCTCTCACAATAATGAGGGAGGATCCGTGGACATGGTTAGATAGACACTATCTTACACTTTCGGCACTATTTTTTTTATAAAACTCAAAAGACGACGAAATTGAAGCTACTATTTTGGTGATGCATTCTTCTTATAAGGTTTACAATCATACCAAAAATGAGCACAAACTTAAACGTATAACACCACCATCTACCACATTGAAAATCAGCCGTTGAAAATTAACGGTTGGAATTAAAATTGATAGATGACGAGGTTCGGTATCTCGGTTTGTGCTCATTTTTTGTAGGATTGATAATAATTTTTGGTAATATTATCAAAATATTAGCTTCAAATTTATCATCTTTTAAGTTTTATAAGAAAAATGATGCTGAAAGTGTAAGATAATGTCTATGTAAGCATGTCTACGTATCTTCCCTCCATATCCTCCTTCTCCAAAGGTGGTGGGGCTTACACATATGTGAGGCCAAATGTTTTGGTGCAGTTTGTGGGCATTATATGTAGAATTATTGATGAAAAATACATCTTGTTTGAAAACAACACAGAAATAAACAAAAAAGAAATGAAAAAGGTTAAATCTAAGTTTAGCCAATTACATGGTGGTTATTTTATGATACCCCATAAACGTTACCATCAGACAGAGTATAGAATTTTTACAGGACATTCGAAAGAATGATGCCATAATACCCACTCACTGGCCATCCTTTTGGATCTAACAAGTCTGTTGCACTAGTGGCCAACTAAACATTCATTGTACACTTGATTTTCCAACTACGTCTTTGGAGTATATTTTGTCCATTAGATCTTCCACCTCACATTTAAACTAACAAATCGGTTCATGAGTCACAATAGCATCCATGAGTTATGAGATGATGGGTCTTATGGCATCACATTCTCCATTCAATCTCCTATAAATAGGACTTCATTTTTCTCATACATTACAACCACACTTTCATCTTCTTTTCACAGTTCAAACCTCCAATCACCTTAACTACATTATAGTTTCTTTCATTTCTCTTCTCTAATGGCGATTTCACAGCCGGAATTACACGTAAGAAAAAACGTCGAAATGCTTTACAATTCATTGAGAAACCGGGATACTGAAACTGTCTCGAAGCTTTTGGCTATAGACTTAGAATGGTGGTTTCATGGTCCTCCAAACTGTAAACATATGATGAGAATGTTAACAGGAGAAGCATTAGATTTAGAATTCAAGTTCGAACCGAGGAATATAGCGGTCATCGATGACCGTGTGATTGTGGAAGGGTGGGAAGGAAGTGAAGCTTACTGGGTGCATGTTTGGACAGTTAATGTTCAAGATGGTCTGATTACTCAGTTCAGAGAGTATTTCAATACATGGATTACCGTTAGAGATATGAGGATCGGTAGTAAATCGGTTTGGGATCGGATTAAGCAAATCAAGCCGACGATATGGCAAAGTGAACCACGAGAGCATCTTAACCGTTCGTTACCTGGTCTTGTATTAGCTATTTGATGGCACGAATCATCGTGATCATCATCATTTGCTTGTAATGTTGTGTGCAAATTTGTAACATCAGAGTAATCGGGTTTTACAAATGAAATCAATTAAAACAACAGCTTAACATGTTGTAAACCAAAACGAGTCAGACGATTCAACCCAGTGTATGACTACTCTTGTTAAGAATCGGTACTTTTCCAACAATCAATAATTTTCTAAGAGGATGATGACATAAGAGAATGTCAATTGGATATCACACTGCACAGAACAATATACCCAATTTGCATATGGCATATCCTTGAATGCCATAACTTTTCGACTCATATCAAAAAAAAATAAATTATCGGATCTGATTCGACTCAATTGACTCGTCTAAATTAGGATAAATTAGGCGCGGTAAGCTTTTCTTTGGGGGCTAAAGGCCATTATCTGTAAATACTTGTACATACTTATTTTGCCTTTCAATACAACCTTCTATTTCGAACAAGAAAAAAAAATTGACTCGTCTAAATCTGATTCAACATGTTTGTTTTTCTAAGTTAAATCTGACTCGATTTATTTGGATATTTTTACTATTTTTTAAATCAGTTTTTTTTTATAACTGACTCAAATGAATCCGAGTTAGAAATCAAGTCTGACACAAAGTAAAAAACAAACAGTCTGACATCTGACTCAGTAGATTCAGACGCCAGTCAGCGAAAAAACAAACACCCTGTCAGTTACTCCCTTTGTGTATTCCAAACACCCGGACAAAGTCAAAAGGAGTATTGGCTTATGTTATTGTTGAGATTCAAACTTGACATTTGCGAGGTTCCATCAAGATTTTGAAGAATATCAAACAACATGATAGGATCGAATCGGAGACACATGGTATGGATGTTTCTTAACATAATCTAGCTCTACAGTTATAGCTAGTACATGCACGAATTGAATGGAGAGAATTTGGTTTGTGTTCAAATCACAAAGACAAAAATACCTTATTCAACGTCAATGAAAAAGACTGACCACCTAGCTACTAGCTACCTATTGCTAGCTGGTTTTTGGGGTCCCATTCTTATGTAACTCCATCTTAATGGGACCTGAAATTTGTCACTGATACACCAAACCAAACGAAGAGCATAATTTACAGACCCCCATACCCATGCCGCCATGCGTGCGGGTACACATTCTCCCATCGTTTAGATCTTGACCATATGTAGTTTGTCTTTTTGTTGACCATATGTAGTTAAAGAAGTGTAAATTGTGCCATGCCAGCACGTTAATGGCACAACACAGCACGCGACAAAGCACAACACAAGCATAGCACGCTAGCTTAATATGTGGTGTCGTGCTTGACTAATCGACAGCGCGGCACAACACAACACGCGACACGAACAAGCACGCGGCACAACACAGCACGCGGCACGACTAAGCACGACACAACACGTGTAAAGCACGGCACATTGCACTACATTACATGTGTATTTCAAACAAAAAT
>JAJJMA010263869.1:42500-54176 GCA_023529015.1 Papaver nudicaule | reverse complement strand
ATATGACTGTGTTGGTCCTCCAAGGCTGTTTAAGGATTGTAGTAAATTCGTAATTAAAAATCAAGTTTTCTTGAAATGAATTTACTATTGTCTTTAAACAGCCTAGCAGGACTAGTGTACAATAAAGAAAGAGCTGTAGTTGTGTTTGATTCTAGCCATTCCCACAAGGTGTATTAGTATCTGGTGAGTAAGCATGAATACATTAGTTTCTGTTATTATCATTAGTTTATCTTGGTTGATTTTTAATCACTTCATTGTCTTTGTCTGGCCAGGAGGCTTCTTTGAGCACGGGGCTTCTTTAATGTTTGTCTACATATCATTATAGTGTGCAATCTCTTTATTTTATTATGTGGTACATGATTTGCAGTATTAGGAACAACTCACCACCATCGAGTGTTTGGAGATGAGATGTACTGGTTGTGAAGTTTGCCGTAAATGGATGGGATCGATGCGGTAAACATGACTACCAGTACATTTTCATCCCCAATTTCTGTTGGTGAGGAAGCCTCCATACAGTAGTCTAAGTTGGATGATTGTCACTGTCTTGGTTTATTCTTACTTGCTACCATTACTATGTTTTGCAAGGATTCACTGTGGCAGTACCAACACAAGTGAAAAAAGGGAAAGATATGACTGTATTGGTCTAGCAAGACTCTTTTAGGATTGGAGTAAAATCATAAAGTTTTCTTTAAAGAGTTTACTCCAGCTCCACAAGGGTCTAGTTGGATTAGTATACTACTATGAAAGAGGACCTGTCGGTGTCATTCAAGGACATTTTACTTACTACATTGTCTATGTCTTGTGAGGAGGCTTCTTTGAGCACGGGGCTGCTGCAGGACACCCTTTTCAATTTAAGGTTTGTCTACATATCATATGAAGTCTTTATAATATTATGTGCTACATGCTTTGGAATAATAGGAACAACTCACCACCATTGACTATTTGGAGACAAGATGAATTGCAAGTGAAGTTTGTTGTAATTGTAGGAGATAGATGCAGCAAACCTCACGTGCAATATATTCTGTCTCCAATTTCTGTTGGTGAGAAGCCTCGATACCTTAGTCTAGATATGTTGTTATCATCAGTTAATCTTGCTTGATTTTTACTTGCTACATTATCTTTGTCTTGCGAGGAGGATTCTTTGAGCAAGGGGCTGCTGCAGGACAACTTTTTTCGCCCAAAGGTTTGTTTACATATCATATAATCTCTTTATAATAGTATGTGATACATGCTTTGGAGTATTAGGAACAACTCACCATCATTGAGTTTTTTGAGATGAAATATACTGCTTATGAAGTTTGCCGAAATGGAGGAGATCGATTCGGCAAACATGATGACCATCATATTTTCATCCCCAACTTCTGTTGGTGAGGAAGCCTCAATACATCAGTCTATGTTTGATGTTCATTAGTTTGTCTTGGTTTATCTTACTTACTAGTTACTACCATTATCTTTGTTTTGTGAGGATTCACTGTAGCAGTACCAACACATGTGGAGAAGGAGAAACATGAATGTATAGTTTCCCAGAACTCTCACATCTGAGTTCGACAAAGCAAAATGAAGGTTGCGTTAATGATAAAGATCTCTGAGAAACTGCTAAAAACCATTCTGCGTCCTATAACAAAGCTTCTTCTGATCCAAGGTATCATTACAGAACATCACATAAACTGCAAACTGCCAAAACACACAACCTTCTAATCTAGGGGTAGTAATAACACAAGCAAAAATGTATGTATCTATTTTGCCCTGTGCAGTTTTATAAATTTAGGATTGTGAATGAGTGTAGTGAATGGATGTATAAACGGTTGTATGATTTTCAGAGTTTCAATGAAATGCGTGTGTTAATTAAATGAGAATGGATGTATTTCAGTGGGAATGAATTGAAAATTACAAGATTTCGATTCAGTATTGCAGGTTTAGAAATGAATTGTATTGTATTGCAGGTTCAGGAAAGAACTGTAGTGCAGGTTCACAAATGAACTGTATTCCATATTCCGGAATGAATTGTATTCCAGGTGCAATTGTAACGCAGGGCTTAACGCTTGTCAGCGTTATTTTTTTTTTAAATAATACAATTTCTTCCAACGATAACAGACGTTACACCAATCCGTTAGTTGCAAATACACGCGGCAATCCTAAAAACTGTTACAGATGCGTTTTCCACGAATAAAAACGTTGACTAAGCCGTTAAAATTTATCCGTTACACGCCGTGGTTTAACGAGAGTAAAAGTTGTTGGATCCGTTACGACAGAAGGACAGGTGGCGAGCGCTGAACCGTTAGAAAAATAGATTCCACCAGTACATTCCGTTACTTTAACAGTTAGGGTATCAGTTACGCAGACGCAACGGCGCTGGCTGTTTCAAATCAGTTACGAAAACTGCCAGCTGCCAAACGGATAAACCGTTACTGCACAAAAAATCGTTGGGTATAAACGTTGCTGTTAAGAGTTGTTTAATCAGTTACTGCCCACCGTAACGGGTAGACCGTTACAGTAGGTTGCCACGCGGCACGGTATGATGGTATGTCTCATCCGTGACAATATTTACTGCAACAGATGCATGTGTTGCTGTAATCATAATTACAACAACGGCAGATCAGTTGCTGTAATTATTGTAACGGCGTCCCGCCAACGGCCACTCGCCGTTGCTTTTATTTTTGGCAACGGCCCAGGGTCGTTGCTAAAAAGTCAATTTCGTGTAGTGTGAGTTGGTTGAGACTGACAGGTATCAATTGCCAGAACGGAGTAATCGTGGAGTGCCACCAGATCGTTTTTCACCTGAAGCAATAAAGAAAGTGAAATATCCTATTGCAAACTACATGTCAGCTCATAGATTGTCAGAACCTGCCAAGGCATTTGTCGCCCAAATGGCTGAGGTTACTATTCCCGCAACCGTAGAAGAAGCATTGTTAGATCCGAAATGGGTTGTAACTATGATAGAAGAGATGTTGGCACTTGAGGAAAACGATACATGGGATCAAGTTCCATTACCAGAGGGGAAGAAACTGGTTGGTTGTAGGTGGGTGTTCTCTATTAAACATAATCTAGATGGCTCTATTGACAGGTACAAAGCAAGACTTGTGGCGAAAGGATTTACCCAAACATATGGTGTTGATTATCAAGAGACATTTCCTCCTGTTACGAAAATAAACACTATTCGGGTGTTGTTGTCCTTGGCAGCAAATTTAGGCTGGGGTCTACAACAATATGATGTAAACAATGCTTTTTTACATGGTGATCTTGAAGAAGAGGTCTACATGTCACTACCGCCGGGTTATAATGCTCCCAAGGATGTTAATGTTGTTTGTAAGCTAAAGAAGGCCTTATATGGTTTGAAGCAGTCCCCCAGAGCTTGGTTTGGTAGATTTCGTCTCGCAATGAAGAAATTCGGTTATACACAGAGCAATGCTGATCATACCTTGTTTCTAAAAAGAGTAGGTGACAAGATAACAACACTTATTATCTATGTGGATGATTTGGTGGTTACAGGTAATGATCCAGAAGAGATGAGAAATTTGAAGAGTTGCTTGTATTCTGAGTTTGATATAAGGATTTAGGTGGTCTTAAATATTTCTTGGGCATTGAAGTTACTCGTTCGGATAAGGGGATCTTCTTATCTCAGCGAAAATATGTGATTGATTTGTTGAAAGAAACTGGAATGCTTGGTTGTGTGCCAATTGGATCTCATATGGAACAGAATCATAGTCTCGATGAATCTGCCGATCAAATACCAGCTGACAAAGGACGATATCAAAGGTTAGTTGGCCGTTTGATTTATCTTTCCCATACAAGACCTGACATTGCATATGCCGTAAGTGTTGTAAGCAGATTTATGCATAATCCTGGTCAGCAACACATGGATGCAGTCATTAGATATTTGAAGTCTGCACCAGGTAAAGGTTTGATGTTCTCCAAACACGGACACCTTGATGTTTCTGGTTACACTGACTCAGATTGGGGAGGCAAAGGTAATAGGAGAAGATCGACATCTGGGTACTTTACCTTTGTTGGAGGTAATTTGGTGACTTGGACATCAAAGAAGTAGCAGGTTGTCTCATTATCTAGAGCAGAAGCAGAGTACAGAGCAATGGTCAAAGGCATCTGTGAATTATTATGGTTGAAAAGGCTTATAGGAGAGCTAGGTTTTTCTCCAGAGAAACCGATGAAGTTGTTCTGTGATAACCAATCAGCCATCAGAATTGCAGAAAACCCAGTACAACATGATCGAACGAAGCATGTGGAAATAGATAGAAACTTCATTTATGAAAAATTCGAAGAAAAGATAATCGAAGTGCCATATGTTCATACATCACAGCAATTGGCGGACGTATTGACAAAAGCCGTATCAAATACTATATTTAACAATTCACTTATCAAGTTGGGCATTTGCGATCTATATGCTCCAACTTGAGGGGAAGTGTTGAACAGTGAGAACATTGAAGATGTTGAACAGTGAACTCATTGAAGACTCTGAGTATATAGTTGGTCGGTGTAACTGGTTGTCGTTGGTTGTAAAGTAGTAACTAGTTGTCTAGGCATTGAAGAAGGTGTTAGTTGTAAGTCTGACAACGCGTCTTCTTTCTCTTATCTTCTCTATCTTTGTATGTATATTTATACACTTGGTTGTAGAGCAAAATGAACATATCGAATACAAAAATCCTTAGAGAGAACCTTGAGTTTGACATGGTATTAGAGCCTGGCCCGCATGTACGAGGTAGAGTGACTGGCCTGTAGGTGCACGTGTTAGCCGAATGACTGGTTTACACGTGAGGGGGCGAAAGGATGGAATGTCCCACATTGTTAATATCCCCATAATATGACTGAAATATAATATGAAAGGGCCACTCCACTCATTGCCAATTGGTTTTGAGTTGGATGTCCGCAGACTTGACTAGACTTGACTGAATTTAACATGACATCGATACAATCCTAATCTCTCCTACTTTTTAGTTTAACAAATCTTTTTTAATTAAAATTTGGTCTCACTTATATATTTATCTAGTTTTTTAAATCTTTCTTTATTATTTGGACCCACAAAATAACTTAAAATACTCAATTTATATCAAATTTGCTAGTTTTCCCACTGCCCAATTTTTGGTTTGCTAGGCCACGTGGGATTGCAAATCCTTTGATTTGCTTGGTTCCATAGGAACCGGCCTAAGGAATCTCAAATAGTGTTTGATTTCTAAATCTATCCGACACTGATTATTGCTGAGGAACATATCAAGGACCAACTTTGCAATTATACACCATATCTTTCTTGAACCTGTGACTTTGATTTTGTGGTAGCAACTCTACCACCGAAGGCAAGGAGACATTGATGAAATTATATACTACTTTTGCACATGTTTATCACTGATCATTTAGACGTTTTCTGGCTAGATGAGATGAAACCCGCGCTGTACACATACAGGTACATGTTTTTTCTTCAAAGGGTGTACTATCCATTCATCATGTCGACGGAAATTGTTGAACAGTGAGAACATTGAAGATGTTGAACAGTGAACTCATTGAAGACTCTGAGTATATAGTTGGTCGGTGTAACTGGTTGTCGTTGGTTGTAAAGTAGTAACTAGTTGTCTAGGCATTGAAGAAGGTGTTAGTTGTAAGTCTGACAACACGTCTTCTTTCTCTTATCTTCTCTATCTTTGTAGGTATATTTATACACTTGGTTGTAGAGCAAAATGAACATATCGAATACAAAAATCCTTAGAGAGAACCTTGAGTTTGACAGAAATTGCGATGCAATGTGTGGTCACGTTGGGACCTACGGACAAAGAAAAACACGTTCTCCCTCTACTAACATGTTTTAATTTTCATTTGTGTAAAAGGCTGTTAGGAAGTCTCAACTCACTAAAAAAAATGGATTCCGGAGCAATGCAATCAAAGGAGATTGGCGACGGTAGATCATCCATGATGTCAATCAGAATTGAAAACCCGATTGCTAATTCTATCAAGGAAAAGCTTGAAATTAGTGCACCCCATTCTCGTATTTCGGGAGGGTGTTCTATTCATAGGGTTCCTGAAAAATATCACAAAATGACAGATCCTAGTGCATACCAGCCTCAAGTTATTTCGATTGGTCCTTATCACCATGCAAACCAACGTTTAAAAGCAACAGAAGATTTGAAGTTGTTGTATGCACACAAATTACTTACCAGAAAAGCTAGAGGAGAAGAATTTAAGTTGTATGCGCGAATAATTGAAGGAGAAGAAGAAGAAGAAGAAGAAGAAGAAGAAGAAGAAGAAGAAGAAGAAGAAGACCATGGCACTCGCACTATTAACTTGGATTCAGCAGGATCGCTCGTTGCAACAGAAGCGTGGTTCACAATAGTAGAGGAATGTGTTTCATCTATTACAAAAATAGAAACTGAAATTCGTGAGTGTTATTCAGAATCAGTTGACCTCAGCAGTACAGATTTTGTGGAAATGATGCTAATTGATGGATTATTCATTATTGGAATGTTAATCAGATCCACTTCTGGGAGTTACGTTGCAGATGACCCTTTAGTGGGCAATGATTGGCTCTTGTCAACGGTCCAACAAGATCTGTTACTTCTCGAAAACCAAATTCCGTTGTCTGTGCTTCAGTGCTTGTTCAACATAATCTTCAGTGCAGAAGAGTGCCCGAGGCTGATGCCCCTTAAGAAGGTTATTATTAATATCTTCACAAGAAATTTGCCGCGTATGTTCCCAACTGATGGAATGACACTTCTTGAAGCGCATCCAAATGAATGTGAGCATTCCAAGCATATACTAGATTTTCTTATCATACTAATCCGACCTCCTGATCATACAGATTCTGCCCTACATAATTCATCATCCTCACCATCCTCACGGAAAACAGTACAGATTCTTACGGAGATAAGAACCAACAGGGTGGTCAAGTTCACAATTACGCGGTGTTCATCATTGAAATTATTTGTAAAATCCAAAATCATGAAACTAAAACCTGCTTATCTTGCAGACAAAGAAAGGGATCTTATACCAAGTGCGACGGAGCTAAGCCGTGCAGGAATCAGGTTCAAGAAGGGGTCTGCAGAAGGAAGTTTTTTGGATATTAAATACCATAGTGGTAGAGGTATCCTGGAGATTCCTCCGTTATGTATCTACGACGAAACCGATCAGTTGTTTAGAAATCTCATTGCCTGTGAGCAGATATACAGTGGACGTCACCATATGAGTTCATACGTTACTTTGATGGATTTTCTCATAAACTCTGCGGAAGATGTCAAGCTTCTTCGTAAACAAGGAATAATCACTAATTATTTAGGCTGCGATGAAGACGTCTCTAATATGTTTAACAAGCTTTGCGTTGGGATATCCGATAAGGGTGATTATTATTCTAGACACATCAAGGGCATAAACAAGTTTTATAAGAAGCGCCGGCATATTTGGAAAGCAACTTTGAAGCGCGAGTATTTCAATAATCCATGGGCGATTGTTTCGGTCTTTGCAGCAACTCTACTTATTTTGCTAACAATCATATCAACTATATTTGCAATCCTTTCTTTCCTTGTCCCTAAGTCGGGATGACATGACACCAGTGATCTGAATTTGAAACTCGTCTATATCGGGGTGGGGAAATTTTTCTTTATTTCTTTGCCTAGCTAACTGGGCGTGTAGGTAGTCGGGATGAGATACACCCTAACAGTTCCAAGTTTGTTGTTTCTGTAGCATGTCTTTGGTTTGATTCTTTTGGAGCATTTGTTAAGCGTGTGTTGATTGTGTACCCAAGCTTCTTGTTTTAGTTTTTTCTTTTTCTTTTTTCTTTTTTTTTCTTGTTAAGCTGGTTGCATTTGTTGCTAGCCTGTGGTGTGATGAAAATTTATTGTACTACTCAGTGTTTCGAAAAAGAATTTTATAAGTAAGTGCTTGTATCGAATATTGCAATAGTCTACGGATAAAATTTCAAACATGAAATAGTAACAATAATTTTTGGATCGATAAAAAAATTTGTGCTGATTATTTTTAAGAAAATGTTCTCTGTTGAGTGAAATACACTCGCAGCCTGGGTAGCACGGACTCTTGAAAACTGGTCACGAGTCCGAGTCCGACTCGCCAAGGACACAGACACGCGTGCGACACGAGTTCGACACGCGTCTGACACGCTACAGTACGAGTCTTTTCATTTTCGAAATAGACACGTCTAGGACACGCGAGTCGGTTACTTGGACACGTTGATATTTTGGAGTACCAAACCATTAAAAGAGTTTTTTGGTTTTTTTTTTTTTTTAAATATGAAAGGTTATATTAAAGGTTGGACCGAAGCCACTACCTACAAGCCCAGGTAGCTAGGCAAAGAAATAAAGAAAAATCCCCTTACCCCGATGCAGACGAGTTTTGAACCCAAATCACTGATATCACCACCAAACGACTTTACCACTGTACTACAGTGACATCTGCTTTTTTGGAGTATAGTTCTTGTTAGTTTTCTGTTTGACAGCTTAGGCTATGGTCAATTTATATATACCTGTCTATTTTGACTTTACTAGATGGCAGTGTAATTATCTTAATGGAGTAGGAAAGTCACGAACAACTACTATCTACTAATCAAGGTTTTTTTTGTAGAGTGTTCTTATTCTGCATGTAAAGTCCTTAAGGATAACTCTAATATTATATGTACATATATTTCCTCCGTCCCACATAAATTGAGCTAGTTGGTTTTTCATTTTAGCTTAAACATTAAGCTAAAATGAAAAACCAACTAGCCCAATTTATGTGGGACAGAGGTAATATATATTATGTATATATACGTGTCCGTGTCCTAGCTTTTTAAGAACTTGGCCGAGTCCGTGTCGTATCGCGTCGTGTCCGAGTCTCCGAGTCCGAGTCTCCGAGTCCGAGTTCGTGCAACCCAGCTCGCAGCATTGGACAGTTGCCAAGGTGGCATCGAGGTGGACTAGTTGGCATCGAGGTAGAAACTACCAATTAGTCATAATATGAGAATTTATATTTCAGTTTAGTCATGTGAGTCAATCAAGATTATTATTTAATCTTAAAAGTTTTTTGTTTGGTCCTAATATTTCAATTTAGTCCTTTTGTTTTATTGTTTGGTCCTTGGGTGAACGTTACCCACGCGGAGTGACATCATCATCCTTTTTAATATTACAGAAATACCCTTTTATCTTTTATTCTTTGTTCTTCATAAAACTAATGAAAATTTATTAAAAAAATCAAATATCTCAAGAACTACAATTCGGAATTAAACAAATTTTATATATTCCGAAAGCTCTTGACGAGATCTATACAACGAGTACCATTGTCACTATGTTTTGAAACATTTTTTTTCCACGTTACCCGGTGACGGATTTCATTTCAGAAAATGAAGTACTAAAACAGATTTCATCTCATACTATGAAGTTCTAAAATAGTTTTCATCTCAGTGTATGAAGTCATAAATGAAATTCATCTCAAAATATGAAGTGCCAAAATAAAATTCATTTCATAAGGATTATAAATTAAAGTAGAATTCATCTACAAATATGAAATGGTAAATGAATTTCATTTCAAAATATGAAGTTAAAAATTGAATTCATCTAAAAATATGAAGTGATAAATGAGATTCATCTCAAAATATGAAGTTAAAAATTGAATTCATTTAAAAATATGAATGATAAATAAACTTCATCTCAAAATATGAAGTTAAAAATTGAATTCATCTCAAAATATGAATGATAAATGAACTTCATCTCAAAATATAAAGTTAAAAATTGAATTCATCTCAAAATATGAATGATAAATGAACTTCATCTCAAAATATGAAGTTAAAAATTGAATTAATATCAAAAATATGAAGTTAAAAAATGAATTTCATATGAACTTAGCACAAATAGGATTGAGAAGGTTAGGATCCAGATGAAGAAACAGAACAGAAGCAAATAAATAGCCAGAGGACTACAAACAAGCCTATAACGTCGGAAAGTTGAAATGAGTATTAGTAATAGTATATATTGTAGCAATCACTAAAGCACACACAGACAAGAATAAAACAAGCACACACAATAACCAAAGAAGAATATAGAAGAAGCAAACCACAACACAGAGATTTATAGTGGTTTGGCAATGCCTACTCCACTTGACGATGATGAACCTTTCACTATGGAAATCTGAAGAACAATTACAAAAACCACACGGTTTAGTCCCTTATTGTTTTCTCTTGTCTCACAACCCTTACAAGAACAAGTCTCAACGTTGTGTAACTTCACGACTAGAAGAAAACCCTTATGTCTCTCTACGTCTCTGTGTCTAAGACTCAAGCAATTACCACCTATTTATAACCTTCAATACTTGGATGTCAAGTAATACTCAATGTCCAAATCCTAGACGGTTTCCTAACTTCACAATTTCCATATTCTATTCCAAGTAGGAATACTTGGTTACCTAGAATAGGACTCTTGCAAGCTTCCTTGTAATAGTGAAAGACTTGCTCATCAAATATTACAATTATCCACCTTTGTTGAAAATCTTTCACTCACCACATTGTTCTTCACTTCACGTACTTCATCGTCACCACATTGCACTTTTCGGTGCCTACACTGGTATAGTGTGGATTAAGTTTAAACAATGTTTGAACTTACTAACCAGTACTACCTTCGTGAGCATTTCCGAAGGATTATCCTTTGTGTGAATCTTCAGTACTGAAAACTCTCCACCTTCCACGGTATCTCGGGCAAAATGATACCTCACATTGATGTGCCTTGGTGTTCCATGAATGTCTTCATGCTTCATCAAGTCAATAGCACTCTGACTGTCACTATACACATCTATGCTCTCTTGTTTGACTACAAAAATTTCAATCAAGCCTTTAAGCTAAGTTGCTTCCTTAATGGTCTCATTCACTGCAATTAGCTCAGCCTCAGCGGTTGATTGAGCTACAACTGATTGCAATGACGACCTTCATCTTATTGGACCACTAGCCAACGTAAACACATATCCTAACGTAGATCTAAACGATCTACATCACCCGCATAATCCGAATCTACATACCCACTTACTTGTGGTTCTCAACCAACTCCTCGTTGATAAACCAACCCAATATTTAGCATGCCCTTTAGATACCTCAGTATCCCCTTCACAGCTTGCCAATGTTGTTTCCCTGGTGTAGATGGTGGGTTTTGAACACATATAAATATGCGTCCCATGTGCTAGCTACACGAGTCATTTGGGGAAGATGTCAAGTTATATAGGTCTCATTGAGGGGTTCAAGCATAAATCAGGCTCTAGGGGCCCACCAAAGACATGGCCACACCCTCAAGACTTGCAGATCCTTAAACATGGTCGTGCCCTCAAGGTTCATTCATTTCCAAGACGCCTCCTCCTCCGGAGAGGCCTTCGTCTCCCAAGACGTGCTCACCTCATGAGACGTCTTCGTCTCCCAAGACGTGCTAACCTCCTGAGACGTCTTCGTCTCCAGAGATGTGCTCGACTACAGAGACTCCTTCTCCCCCTGAGACGTCTTCGCTTCTAGAGACGCGCCCTCCTCCAAAGAATCGTTCGCCTCCCAAGACACATCCACCTTCCGTGACGCGCCCACCACAAAGACTCATCCGTCGCTCGCCGGAGATGCCTTAAGCTCCTGAGACGTGTCTGCCTCCGAAGACGCCTTCATCTCCCGAGACGTGCCCACCTCCGGAGGCGTGTACACCTTCACCAAAATGGACTCAACTTCACCAA
>JAJJMA010263867.1:2651-22350 GCA_023529015.1 Papaver nudicaule | reverse complement strand
AGACACATATATGGATGATAAAGCGACAAAAATCTATTCAGAAAACAAGGACCAAAAGCAAAAGGACTCGCTACTAGGTCTCAGAAGAGAATCCAACAGAAACAACATCATGGCAAGGGGTAGGAAAAATCTTCATCTCATCCCAGAGCTCCTCCTCAATTTCAAGGTCTCTTTCATAAGTTCGAAAGCCGAAGTGATCTTCTTTCAAAGGGGTATCTTCCCTCATAGGCTCAGCATTCCCTTCACCCTCTTCGTCACTATATCCTACCGAGGATTCTCGAAACAAGTAGCTATTTTCCTTATAATTGGCGTCAAAAACAACATTCTTACCGCCACCAATATTTCCTTTGCCGGATTCTCCAGGATCAGCTGACTGGACATCATGTACAACATCCTTGGGGCCACTCCTGTTTCTGTTTCGGCATCACTCTCGACACAATCTTCCGAGCGATCTTCGGGACGACCTCCGAGACCTCCTGAATCGCCATCATCAGAATCGTCATCATCATCACCATCGCCAGAACCTTGGTCTTCGGACACATCCCCTGGAACCCCTCTTCTTCGTAATTCTTCCGTAGCCAGCCTTACAAAAACCTCGTGAGGAAGCAAATCCGCATCACCTGGGAGTTCCCCTAAAAAGAGACCGACCGTGTTTTCGACAGGCCACTCGTAGCCAGGGAAGTAGTCAGTGTTGATCGATTAAGCAGCTCTTCAGCAGCTTGCCCATGTTTTATTTGAGGACGGATGAGGGCGAAAGCATTGACAATATTCCTCAAATTTTCCTGGAACTTAAGACGAAAATCTCGCTCGGTGGTTACATCCTCGGCACTTCTCTCTGCATCCTCCGAGCGGCGTTTGCGTTCAGCCTCCAGCTCTCAAGAATGTCTATTCGCATCAGCAATTCAGAGTCGACGTTCTTCGGCCAAATCTTTCGATAATTGCTCAACTTTCCTCTCGAACTCCAACTTCCGTTCGGACTCAAACACCAATTGATTGGCGCTGTCGTCTCTTGCGGCTTCGACATCGGCAACCTTCTTTAACAAATTAGCTTCGATACCTGCAAAAACAAAAAACAAGCACAAGAGAAGGAGCTGAGATACCCGACTTTATATTTTAAGAACACAACAAAAAAGGTGATTAGGGCGAGTATCCTACTTTCTTTGACAACCATATATTCAGTAACTTCATGTTGATTAGTAAAACGAGGTTGGGTAGCTCTCTTCCTAATGTCTACAGTTGAGACCCATCCCAACTTGGCAATCTCTAGTCGATATTCGTCTACCATCCGAGAAAGGTGGTCTTTCGAGGTTTTAGCCTTCGTAATATCCTTGCTCACCTCATTACAGCCCCCCTTCAAACCGTCATTCTCCGAAGATAGCTCTTTATTGGCATTCTTCAAAGCCGCCACTTTAACTCTTAAATTCCTGATATCTTGCTCTAACTTCTCAATCACCACCCTGCCAGATGCACTAATCGATCTCTCCTTACGAGCAGAATCTCGCTCTTGTGTCAAGCGAGTTACATCCAGCTGAAAATAGTGCTTCCCTCGGGCACTCTTTTCATTTTTATTCTTCTCTTCCTCAAGTAAACGCTCAGTCTTTATACTTTTTCTTTTCTCCTCGGAAAAGAGATCCTCAGCTTCGATTCTTTTCCTCTTATAGTAGTCTTGATCATCCCAAGCTTTATTCCTTTCTTTCACAAGTTTCTCAATTTCACCTCGATGGCTGCCACCACCATCACAGGAAACATGGGTAGACTTACGACCCTCTTGGGAGTAAGTACTAAGAGCCAGTTTAGCTTCGCGAAGTTTTTTCTCCCCTTCCTCTAACTCTCCTTTTTAGAAAGCAAAGGTAACATGAATTTTCTCAGCACAAAATTACGAAGAACAACACAATCATAAGATAACAAATTCATACCTATTGGTTTCATCTTTTCGCGTACGCCACGAGTCTTTTCTGCACAAGCTCTTCTTGCATTAGAATAAACTTTCGCTCAAAATACTCGGCCTCACCAAACAAGCCAAAGGAATAATCCAAGAAGCCAGATGCATGGTAATCGCCCTATCAAATACACAAAAAGCACGCCAATTCTTAGCCAAACTCAAAGCACGGCGGCAAAGTCTCGAAGAAAAACAACTTACCATTTGAAGCATAGCTAGATTCTCCTCGTAAGACAAAGGGGGGTGGAGAAGATCATACTCCACTTTGAGTCAGTCACCGCCAATCACATCACCAAACTTCTTGCAGAACTCAGGATCCAAAGGATTTTGCAGTGGATCAGATGCATGGGACTTGAAGCGGGACGAGACTTCCATGGCAAACTCACTAGGATTGTAATTCTCGAAAAGCACTTCTTTAAATCTCTTGGCAGTATACGGTTGGATGTTCTTACAGAACTATATTCTTGGGAAGATCAGTGCCACTGGTTGAACCATCCTTTCGGGGAAGTAGAACATCAACTATAGGAACAACCTTTCCCGAAGGTATAGCTGGGGCTTCGACTGAGGCAGTGGTCGCCACAGTAGCAACAGCCAAGGCAGAGGCAGTAGAAGCCGAGGCAGGGGTGCTCGATATAATGTCACTCGGCACAGTGGCAACATCCATGGCAGAGGCAGTAGAAGCCGAGGCAGGTGTACTCGATATAATGTCACTCGACACAGTGGCAGCAGCCTTCTCGGAAATAGTAGTACTAGGTGGCTTATTAACAGCCTCCGAAGGTGGTAACTTATCAGAAAGTTGTAACATCGCCCTTTCTCCCAATGGCTTCGTGACTACTCTGTGTTGAGTCGATAAAGCCACCCTTGTAGGCTTCTTACGCACAAACTTCTTACGAGGCTTCATGACCTCTTTCCTCTCCTCCTCAAACTCAAAAACCATTAAGTCATCGTCCAAACTTAAAGCTTTAACAGGCACAACATTGCCCTATAAGAGAAGATTCGTCTTTCTCAGGAAACAAATAGAGACAAGTATTCATACTCAAACACATTTAAGAACAAGTTAGTATTTGTTACCTGATCAATAGTCTCCTCTCTTACACGGGGACGCTTTAAATTTTTTGAAACATCCTCAGAAACGCCCTTCCCCTTTCCTAAAACTTGACGAGATAACTCCTTCTCCTCGTCAGAGAAGTGGATAGTAAACATATGTTGAGTCGGGAACTGGTGTCCTGCTTCGAACTGCATCCGAGGAAAAAAGAGGCATGCATCTTTCCAGCCTCGGAGAATGGGGCCAGCAACACAGGTTCTGAGTACCAGTCCTCGTCCATCGAGTAATCTAGAGACCCTAGGATTATGTTCGCCCTCCCTTTCACGGTTCTGAAACAAACTCCCCAAGGAGCTGCCTCGTTATCGAGTGTTAGAAAGGGCCCGAAATGATGAAAGAACTTCTCTGCGGTAAAATAGAACTTCGTCGGGGAACTAGCTTCAAAATTATCTTCGGAACGGGCAATCCATTCATTGATTAGTTGAATCGAATTGCAAGTAAGTTGCATTATCTAGGGGTGTCAACGGGTACCCGTTTACCCGAAACCGACCCGGAACCGGCCTTATCGGTTCCGGTTCCGGTTCCAAGGATGGTACCCGTTAGTTGATTTAATACCCGATGGGTATTACCCGTTTAGGACCCGAATATATCGGTTCCTAATCGGGTAATACCCGTCGGGTATCGCGGGTAATCGGTTCTTTAACGGGTATCGTAAATATAGCTAGTTCTAGGGGTAATTTTGATAATTTCAGGGGTTATATATACAAATCGTAACTCTCAGACCTAAATTGCAGCCTCTCTGCATCCTAATAACCCCTTACTCTCGTTAATGCCTTTCATTTCTCAAATTTTTGTTTTCATATCGATAATTCTTATCCTTCCTCCTTAATATTTCAAGATTGAAAGGCAAGATCTATAGACTCAAGATCTAGCTAAACTCCATTGGCAATCCATTGATAAATCAGAGCTTTATTTATATTTTATATCTCAAATTAGTTATGTCGTCCACTCATTCTCAATTTCTGTGTTGGAATTTTTAAGTCATGTAGTTTCTTCCTCTTTGTTCATTTCTCTCAAAAAAGTTTACTGCTTCTCTTCCTAAGTTATTATTTCCATTTTCTCACTTAATCTTTCGTTAGCATCTTGTTGAGGGGATAGTTATGAAAATCGATCCATCTTGTTGATAGCATCATTAATTGAATATCTGTTTATGATTAATTAGTCGGTGAATTTGAAGGTCGAATTGGTGCATGTCCCGACGGATCTATGTATTTCTTAAAGATTGAAGTATCATTGTATCAACATAAGCTTTCTCTTTCACTAATATGAAATTTAATGTTTGTTCTTTTAATTTGTAATTTGTAATCTTTATGTATACTGTATCATAAAAATTTGAGTTTATGGAAAGATTTGAATTTCCTTATCAGTTTAGAAAACTCTGAAACAATATTAATTTTATGTATACTGTATATTTCGTATCAGTCTGACTCTAAAGATTTCGTTGCCCAGCCGTAAACTCGCTGGAGTTTTATTGCCTGCATACTACCTATCCGATAAAGTTGCAATAGATCTGTGCTTAACATTTTCTCTTGATTTAACAGCTGAACATAAAAATTCAATGATAAGAACCGATTGGGAACCGGAACCGAGTAATTAATCGGTTTCGGTTCCGGATCCTAAAATCTGGAACCGAGAACCGGAACCGATAGGAACCGGAACCGACTAAAATAATCGGTTCCGGTTCCGGTTCCAGTGGTAACCGGCCCGGAACCGACCCATTGACACCCCTAGCATTATCCCACGAGGACTAGGTAAGGAACAGAGGATCTCAAGGAATAAAGGGTTGGATGGCCGATAGAAAGGAGGAATCAACCCAGCAGAAATCTAATGGAACGTAACTAAGAGCTTATCCTCGCCACACTTAAACTTTTCAACCAGTTCTGGAGTCAGCCGGCCACCGGGAGCATCAACGACCTTTATAACAAAAGAATCGGATTTAAAACCCAAATTCTTCATCATTGAGACAAGAACATCGACTTTAGAAGGAGAGGCCATAAAAAGAAACAAGAAGGAGAAAAGCAAGACCCACCGGCGCTGGAAGTTGTAGAGGTCAGAATGGCTAAGGGGTCTGAAAGGTGATAAAAGAGGAAAAATAGTTGTCTTTAAAGGATAATAGATAGAACAAAACAAAGGGTACCACCAAATGTCACCTAAGAAGCGCTTGATCAGAAGATAAAATTTCAGGGTTTTCGGGAGGAGCAAAACGCCGGAGCTGAGGAAGAAGAGTACGAAAAGACTAAAGTTTTTTAGAGGGAGAAAATAAAACTTAAATAGTATAGGGAAACCGACGCTACCAGTTGGAAGGTCAAAAAGTAGCTAAAATCTCGGGAACATGCAGAACGTGTCATAAAAAGTCACACCTGGCGACTAGTGGGAGAGGTGGCGAGAAGAGAATGACGAAGAAGAAATTTCCTTCCCAAGCATCTTCGATACAAGGAAAGGAAAGAGGCAAACTGTAGAGGGTAAAATGCTATAAGGACACATGTCAACATCACCATAAGGGAATCCCATAAGAGGCGATGCTCGAGGTACTCAAGAATTCAAGAGAAGTAACCCGTACCTAAAGAGAGGTGACGAAGGAGTATAATGATCGTGATACTTAAGACTTTGGGAAAGACAGGCCAAGCTCGAAGGAGAATCTACGAATGGTAAAGATCCTCAGGACGGCATCCCGAAGACACGGACTTACTCGACAAACTCTGACATCTCCACGATTGAGTAGTTTGTCCTATTAGTTGTAATCCACTTTCGACTCGGCCTATATAAGGCGAGCTCGAGGTCCATTGTAAGGGTTGGATTTTTGGTGTAACCTTAAGGTGTGTAAGAGAGATTAGGTTAGTATCTCCTCAGGCCTCTAAGCATCATTTTCCATGTACTAACATCCAGAGAAATCTAAGTTCCAGTTATGCTTTATTTGTTATCGTGTTGATTATTAATGCTAGTCCATCTCGATACTGTTATTATCTTCGTAGTGATCTTATTGGTATCGTTTCATGCAACTAAAACCATAGTTTAGACTTGTAGGTCTAATGGATATCGAGTATAAAGTACCTATGCAGATTTTATACTCACAAGTTGACAACTAAGCTTGACATACCAACACTTAGTGAGGTTGACCGAGCCATGCTCTAACAATCTCCCCCTTTGTCAATTTTAGTGACAAAAACTCTTTACATAGATGAACGAGAAATTTCAAACCTAAGTTCTACGCTTCGAGTTCTTCTACTTAGCTTGACAGCACACCAATAGTACCTGCAAAATATGTCAGTCTGCAAACAATATATGTACTATTGAAAAATATTGATAACTAATACACTTACTCCCCCTGAATGTAAGTTCGGATGTCTATCATTCTCCGACGTATTGTTATCACCTGCAGCACAATGCGAAAGTCTACAATGCTAGTAACATCAAGTGTTACTCCCCCTTAGTTCATGCTTTCATTCATTTTTCAATATACGCGCAGGCATTTTTCTCCCCATATGACACTGCTTTGTCAAAGACCAAGCACTGACCGAAGACAAACCACATGGTTATAACTATAAGGTTTATTTGATGAGGCTGTTTAAAAGAGATAACAACTCCATTCCGAGTCCAGGTTTTTATCCATGTCTGCACATCTTGAACTTGTGCACTGTGACAAGCAATTCCTTAGTCTAACTTCCTCTAAACTTCAGCAGCAAAAGGGCAAGTTAGCAACATATGAGTTGAAGATTCCTCCTGAGCTCTACATCTCTTGCAATATATATGATGATTCTTTTGTTGACAGAGACAATGTTATAGATAACTTCCACAAGAAGACCTGACAGTTATATGCAATCTTTAAGTGCCAAAGTTTGAGCCAATATTTGTTTTCCATAGTCTGATTATGATTAATGTGATGTTGGTGCTGATTAATAGCATTATAAGTGGACTTAACTGAAAAGGAACCATTCCGTGTCAGAGACCATTTTGGATCATCAGCTTTAGTACATGCTGGTCTGATATTAAGAATTTTTCCCCCTCTAATCTTCATTGAATAATTGTTGGATGAGATGCATATTCCAATACTTTGTATTTTCATTTATTAGATCAACAACTCTAAGATTACTATATGTACTTGACTGATTTCCTGTTTGACTCAGCTCATTAGTAATCCATTTGTCTTGAAACACCTTGATATATTTGCCATGTCCAACTTTCCACATTGCAGACCACTGCAAATACTATTCCATGTCCAAGTTTTTGTTTTCTTTATATCATCCCTCAGAAGATCAATATTCTTGAAGTACTTAGTTTTTAGCACTTTTACCCATATTGCTTGATTTTATGTGATTAGTCTCCATGCCAGTTTGGGGAGAAGAGCTTCATTAAAAAACAAAATCGTATCCTTAAAACCCATACCTCCTAATATCTTTGGCCTGCACATAGTCTTCCAAGAATTTAAATTTAATCCCCTTCTATTAGGTTTATTCCACCAGTACCTTCTTTGGACAACATCAACGACTTCAATAGATTTTTGACGCTTTTTTAAAGATACCCATCTGAAATTGAGCCATTGAGCCAGTCATTGATTGGATTTGAGTACTCCTTCATGCCTAGTTTATAAGTTTGCTTTGCCATTGCTGAAGTTTACTGTTCATTTTGTTCAGTGGTCCTTCAAAATCTTTGTGTTTGATCCTTATTAAAAAGAGATCAATCCCTAAGTATTTTTGGCGAGAGACATTTGTTGCATATTCAACATTCTTGCAATATCTTTTTTGCCTGTCATGCTTAAGTGCTTACTGCAATGAACACTTGACTTATTGAAGTTAACAACTTTTCCTGAAGCTTTGCAAAACCGATGAATTAGTTGCTTTAAGTTACAAAGAGATTCACCATTTCCAGAGCTAGAGAGGATGCAATCATCTATAAAAAAAAAAAAAAAAAAAGTGAGAAATTGTTGGTGCACCTCTAGATGGAATGAGGGGAATGATTTTTTTTTGCTTTCCACTGCTAAAGTAATGAGCCTGTTGAATCCATTCATACACAGAATAAAGAGATAAGGGGTGAGAGCATCACCTTTTCTTAGTCCTCTTGTTGGATAAATGGTGTCAACTGGAGCTCCATTTAGAAGGATTGGAATGGTTGGTGTAAAGATACACTGATTCACCAATTTGCACCATTGGTCACTAAAACCCAACATTTGAAGTACTTTGGTAATGAAAGTCCACTGTAGTATGTCAAAGGCTTTTTCCATATCCAACTTTATAGCTACACTGCCTGTGAAAGCTTTAGTATTCTTGATATACTCAATTACTTCATGTGCAATGATGATGTTGTCAAGAATATTTCTTCCAGGAATGTAAGCTGCTTGCTATGGTGAAATGATATTCTTGAGGAGATGCTTCAATCTTCAGTCATTAACTTGGAAATAATCTTGTATGAGATGTTGCACAAATTGATAGGTCTGAAATCAACTGGAGTTTCCAACCCTGAACTGAACCCAATCGTTGAGTTTTATTGTTTAAATCAGATTGGTCTACATCTTACCTGTATGCATGTCCACACATGGTTCATCTTTTTTCGCAAATTGTTCATGTAAAAACCATGAAACCCATGATGAAATTTGTACACCATGATTTCACAAGCAAAATAACACAAATACAAAAACAAACCCGAATTCCATCAATTACATCCACCACAAACAATTATAAAACCTAATTACTTCAATTATCAACATTTACAAATCCAAACTACTTCAATTACAGCCAAAACAGTAACACCAAAATTTTAATTTCAAACCTTAAAATCTTAATTTTCTTACAACCCAAGTTGCAAAACGAAGATATTGCGAAGGTGTACAACTGATCAAGCAAGTGTAATGGAAGTTATGTTTAGTCTTTGTAGCACAAGTGTAAAAGATAGATGAAATCGCGTTATTTAGATTCACTAGCCTCTTGAATGAGAAGGCAAATATCCTCGTTTCCTCCTCGATCTTTTTCGTGTCTTCAAGTAGTGACTCTAAATCTCACCAATCATCTTTCACAAACTAAAGCTAACTTAATGAAGTCTTCACCTATATGTGTTTCAAGCGGCCGAATTTTGATCACTAAACTTGAAAACTAAGCTTCACATACCAACACTTAGTGAGGTTGACCGAGTCGTACTCTAACAAATAGATTCAGCGGTATCTACAAAATAGCTCATGAAGTACGAAGTTAAGAGCTCACAGAGAGCAAAACGCTATCAGGAGGGGAAACCTATTCGGTACAGATTAGTTGTTAGCAGGCGGAAAAAACGAGCATGTGAATAGGATCTCAGACACACATCATCAACAAAAGATCACCAGTCATGTTTATTGTGTTTCCCTGCTTTATAGATAGACTAAAGGCATCATTTGTGAAGTACAAAACATAATTGGAGTAAAGAATATATTTTACAATCTCTTTCTTAGTTCTCCATTCTACAAGTAAACTTCTGTTAATGGTTATCGTTCTTCTGACCTCCAAATCCTAACCATTATTAGTTAAAACCTCAGCACCAATTGTCAAGATACATCATTGAGGACACGATTCTACAGTTAATAATTGAACATTGTGAAGGAAGAGTTTACGAATTACCTCATCTTCATCGATGATACAGTACTACAAAGATAGGCAATCATAGTCGTGTACATCTTCCAGTTATACCTAGTAGTGGATCTTAGCTACGCAGTCTAGATAACCTAAATACCTAAACCCCAGTATTCTTAGTGGTAGAGGTTAATATGAAGATTTGGAGCTGCATATGTTTAGTTTGAGAAGGAAAAATCAGTTAAAGAAAAAAAAGAAATGTCGAGAAGAAAATTCTTTGGATGTTTTTTTTTTCCCCAAGTGTGAATGTACTTGATGCTCAATATATGAGCCATTAGATCTTAGGAATCTCTTTCGATCAACGATCAATTTGTTAGAGTCAAGTATCTTGACATTTTCATTAACCCACCGACGTTTGTATGTCAAGTTAGTTGTCAAAGTTAGATGTGCATAACTTAATACTTGATTTAAGTCTACTAAAGTCAGTTTCAGACTAGGGTTAGATTAGGATGTTGAGACACGGGTCGAAGCAACCTGAAAATCGAAGATGGAACGGAAGCGTGGAATCTACGAGGACTTTTTAAAGGTTAGTACAACATTGATTCGATGAATGTCTATTACCTTTTCTATCATCCGAAATATAATCGAGATTTTGGTATGACTATAGTGAAAATTGAAGAAGAAAATCCTTTCCAAGATTTTATTCATCTAGATGATAATCTTGAGAGTAATGATCAAGTTCGACTTAATTAATTAAGCTTAAAGATATTCGTATTTTAAAATTGCATCAATGAGTTAGTTACTTAGTTTGGAAATTGAAGTTAACTCTTCTAGACTCATGAGTATGGGTTCGCCAACCTATAATCTTTTTAAGCTTTAGGTTCGCCAACCTTTGAAACTAGGTTCGCCAACCTATCTAGTACAAAATCCCAAAAACTCATTTTCTAGGAAACTGGGTTCGCCAACCTTTCTTTTTAGGTTCGGTAACCTATAGGCGTATTTGGTCTTTCTAGGCAACTAGGTTCGCCAACCTAAGGGTGTGATCAGGTCAGAGCCGGTTGACCAATTCGTAGACTTATGTGCTATGGTCTTTATAAGGCTATTTTAAGCACAATTCTTCTTTGATTTTGAGACAATATTTTCACACATATTAGTGGCACTTGTGACACTACTTTCGGGTGAATGAAATCAAGGTTTTCTTTCCCTTGTTGATCAAACTTAATTATCTTAAGTTGTGATCTTAAAATAGGAAACTACTACTGTTACCGTCTTTAGACTTTATTAAAGAAACCCCTTAAGAAGAGTAATTTCGTTAATTGTGGAAAGTCACCTATGTTTGGTTAATTCTATGGTATTAATGTAAGTAAATTATCGTTGGTAATTACTTGCACACTATTATTAGCAATGCCTTGAATTAGTTGGAAAGAGCTCATTATTGGGAAAGAATTATCTGAAGTAACAAGCTTGTTCTTGCCATACTTAGAGAGTTCCTTCCTTTTTAATGAGAATACTTGAATCTCAAGTTAGCTTTATTCTAAGCAACTATGTCTCATTGTTCACTATAAATAGAGAGGTAGTCCAATGCTACAAACGCATTCCTTACACGAACGTGTAGCATTAATTTGCATTGTCGCCTCCAAATCGTTTTATCGGTTTCGACTAAAAAGACTTCTCTTTGGGGATCCAAAAAGCACAGGTTCGAACCTATCTTTGTTGATAGCTTTATTCTTGTTGATTGGGCGTCTTATATAACGAAAATTGCGAGAAGTAAAAAGAACCAATCAGGATAGGGGATTTCGCTTAGGCGTTGTGTGCTTGTAAGTCCTGAGAAAATCTTGCAAGGGAATCACTCGAGTTTCTCGATTGACCTTGTGGTAATAGTTTTGGAATAAGTTCTCTTAATCCAAACTATCAACCTAGGGTTTTATACTCAAAGATTTATAGATTCAGTTTACGAATCTTGGTATCATCATCCCCGTTGGAGGACGGGTTTGGTGTTTGAAGTCTTCACAGCGGCTGAAGCAACTTCTGGTGGTTATGGTTTTTTCGGCAATCACTAGGGGAATCAAGTGCATAGGATCTTGCGAGGTTCAGAAACGTAAAGGAGCGTGACTGCAGCCGAATCGCTTGGAGGGCAGCTTCGGTCTCAACTACATCCCATTCCGAAGTCTGATAGTAGGCTAGTGTTTGTAGCGGCTTAATACAGTGTGGTGCTCAAAACTGGACTAGGTCCCGGGGTTTTCCTGCTGGATTGCGGTTTCCTCGTTAACAAAAGATTTGGTGTGTTACTTTGCTTTATTTCCGCATTATATTGTTTTTACATTATAATTAAAGTATTGCAAGTGGTGTTAATTTCAACCTAGATATATTTCTTCGTGAATTCACAATCTACTTATCCAAAGACCTTGACAAGAGCAATCTCGTTTAGATTCCAGTTCATGGACGTGAAAAAGTCAAGTTTTATACTTGTGGGAATTTGAGGTTTGGAAACTAAATTGATCTAGTTTGACCTTGTTTCACAATCCTCGTGATTGAATAAGGGATAATTGTCTATTTGGTTCGTGATCAAAAGTTGGTGGTGTACCTTGGTATCCCCTACTTTTTAGTACGTACCATGAGATCGACGACCTTGATGAAGAATCTATCGTCCTTGCGTATGACATGAATATGGGAAACCTTGTTGTTCCATTTTTTATAAACTTTATCGACCTCATCCGGCGTCTTCGGATAGGGGCCCATATCCTCAATCGATTCAAGCCTATTTTCCCAATCATCAAATGTATTTACAGGATTATAAACCACCACAATTCCAGTATCTTAACGAAGATTTATTATTGTAGATGGTGAAAAATGGGACAGGGACAAAATTGTAAAACTACTCTCTAACTACGCCTTACCTAAAGGCGATCGCCTACTCATGCACATCTCTATAGCTCAGGATGCAACCCATTCTACGAGCTGAATGTACTCTCTATGAGTTCTCTCTTATAACTCCCGGTGGAGAGGATGATATCGTGGTGCAGTACCGATAACCTCACCAGCACATAAACCCATTAATCTACTTCATGTCGACATCGCCTCGAATTCCTGGATATCAGAACTAGATTACTCAATGGTACATGGTGAAGAGTTAGCAGAGATGCATCCTCATGGATTTCCTCTCAAAATGTGACTCAACATCCGAGTCTCAATGAAAACCTCAGGAATACCGAAGCTCTAGGCCTGTCCAGAGCTCTTTGAGAGGCATGCAACAACCTACGCAGGCTTAAGCAGATCACACTCTAAACTCAGAATGGCCTAAAATACCATGGATAAGCGCACCATGACTTGAAGCATGTTGTAGTACAAGCGCATACATACGCCATAGTGCAAGCGCGCGCATACACCATAAATAAGTGCACAAGTATGCCATAATCGATTTGGCCTTGGCCAAAGGCCAAGGCCGGGCCCCTTGGACCGTAGCGCCATGAATCATGGCGCCACAACAATCTGGCCTTGGCCAATGGCGCCATGAACCATGGCACCACAACTCTTGGCCTTGGCCAAAAGGCCAAGACCGTGGCCTCCTTGGCCAATGGCGCCATAACTCCTGGCCTTGGCCAAATGCCAAGGCCGTAGCCTCTTGGACTATGGCGCCATAAGTGATGGCGCCATGAAATTTAACCTTGGCCCAAGGCCAAGGTGCTACACTACAGGCGCTATATCCATGGCGCCACTCCTATACACCCACTATGCATGTCTCAAAAGCACAACACTCACGCTGGTCACGGCATCATAGTCGCACGACACTGCTCAAACTCAACACAACTACGCAACATCTACGCATCACTCGAGAACATCACACGGGGGGATAACTTTAGGGGTATTGGTATGGAGGTCTACGACAGTTGAAAGAAACTGATAGAGATGATGGACAGTTACGAGAAAGTGGCGCTGAGTGGACATGATCTACACGATCCTAGCAGTTACCTAGAACAACTCATGTCCTCCACTCCCCCACTCTTCCACGGCTTCCACCTTCTCTGTCGAGAGATCAGGGTGAGTTCAACACTATAAATAGAGGCTTCCTCTATCTTCCAAGGCAGAACAACTAGAATACGGAAAAACACCAGAACATCAGAGCAAACAGACCTGAGTATCCAACACACTTCTAGCCTTGGAGATTTACAGTCACCTTCACGACGGAGATCTTGAACTCTTACACCCAAAACACATTCTCAACCTGATCTCAAGTTTCTTCGCTGTTTCCCTCCCTAGATCAACCTCTATCCTCTCCGTGACCGAAGCAACACGTGAACGACCATTGACTTGGTTTAGGCTCGTCTTGTTCGAATTTGATCTCGAGCACTACAAAAGTACCCAGAGACGGTGCATTGTTTTTCCAGGTAAAAACAGTTGGCGACCACAGTGGGAGATCAATCTCTCGGTTTCAGAAGGTCACCTTTAGAATGTCTGAACTAGGGATAGGATCTAAAAAACCTAATCCTCGTCTCAACACCCCAAACCCTGCAAGAAAGACAGACTCCAATAACAATCACCTAATCGATACCAACGACAGAGGAGGCGAAAACTCACCGACGCCTCTGACCGTAGAAGAAGTAGCCTGGCGACAAGATATCCTCGCCAGAAAAAAAGTGAATACCACGGCTGCCTTAATGGAGATTACGCTTGCCTCAAATCCCTCGCAGAGAAACTGCCAAATGCCCCTGATGTCCCAGCAGCAGAAAGAATCATCGCACGAATGAGAGACGAGTCAACTGCGGTTCCACACCATAAAGCCTACACTCAACCAATCCGGGAGCCTTCTCAAGGCCACACCGCTCCCTCCTTCCCAAGATATGATGGAACCGGTAATGCACGGGAACACATCTCACGTTTCCTAGAATCTCCGAGGGAATACGGATACAGTCATACCTTGAGGCTCAACGAGTTCCCGAAGTCCCTCGTTGGGGAGGCTTACCAATGGTACACTCACCTCCCACCGAGAGCCACAAGCACCTGGAGTGAATTGATAGACGCTTTCTTCAAGGAATACCTTTTTGGGAAGGTAACTCTCTCTGATCTGAGTAAAATGCGCCAAAAAACCGGCGAGTGCCCCGACGACTATGTAAAGAGATTTAAGGGACAAGCCCTCGGCTGCTGCGCTCCAGACATAACGGAGCCACAACTAGTGGAAGTCTGCACCAGTACCATGACTCCTATCTACCGAGCTCTCTTGGAAGATCTTCAGTTCCAGACTCTCTCCGAACTCCAGGAAGCAGCAGCACGGTCGACCACCATAATGCCTACCCTGAAGGAGAGAGCTCAACTACTGAAATGTGGAAAACTCACTGAAGCTGACAGAACCCCTACATCTAGGGATTTAGATGACAACGATAGGAAGAGGAAGCTAGGAGAGTGTCTCGCTGAGCGCAAGACACGAGACTGATCTCAATGACGAGAGGCGTGACACTAGGAGAAGGCTCACAACAACAACGAGGGGGAATCAACCTGCTGAACGACATCTCAACGTTAGAGGTGAAACAACTGCTAGACTCCTGGGTTCGAGACAAATTCATGGAATTGCCCGAAGTATTAAGGGCTCCCACTGCTGGAGAAATGGAACACCCCCGGTACTGCCACTATCACAGGAGGATCAGCCACGCCACGGTCCAATGTTACAGTTTTAGACGTATTCTCGAAGAACGCATCATCAAGACTAATGCATGTTCTCACAGACTACACCAGGGGCCTCCATGCATCCAAGCCCCCACTGATCACAAAGAACCCGTGAATCAAAGGGTGGAGGGTTTAATGCATCAATTATGCGAAATCTTATGTTTCTCGAAGCCTCAACGTCGAGATATGTTTACAGCGCTCAACTACGTAGTATCAGGGAGGCGACTACCATTTGGAGAGAAGGAAGACCCACACCCGCCAGCACAAAACTGGTCTTCGGTAAGATACGACTGGGGACTGTTAGCTAGACAAGGTTGGGGAATACTCACTACCGCACGTATAGGCGACATCGGATTCACCAACACGTTGTTGGACCCAGGGACGAAAATCAATGTCATCTCTGCAACAACACTAGAAGCTTCAGGAGGCTCACTACACGACGTCGCCTCTTCGCCAGCAACGTTGGAGGACCCCGAAGGAAGGACGGTGATAACCCATGGACAAATAACTCTACAGATAGGAGTGAACGGAGTACGGACGGAGGCTGAACTCTATATCGTCACACAAGATTTAGAATACGACATGATTCTCGGCCACCCTTGGTTCAACAACAACCAGAGCCTGCTAAACGGGACTACAACCCCACCAGACGCCTCGACTAGACCAGAGGAGCTCCAGATAGCGACGGTATCCCTACATGGGGAAGGGGGAGCCTCACCAGACTCCGAAGAGGAATCAAGGATTACATCCCCGCAAAGGATTGACGGAGCTTGTATGGGTATAAAATCTGCATAGGTGTATCATGTTCTATAGCCCTCAGATCTCATACTCATACACACAATAACTTAAACATGATGCAAGGTGCGACGACCTCAAGAACAATACCGAAGATATGTAAAAAGACATTAATCAAAGAACTAAACGTATCAAGATTATATTTCTGTTTTTCTACTACATGGATATGATCCTAAGGAGCTAGAGGAGATACAGACCTAATCCCTCTCTCGCCACTTAGGTTACACCCAAAAATTCCAACCCTTACAACGTTTTCCAAGCTCGCCTTATATAGGCCGAGCTTGGGTGGTTTACAACTAATAAGACAAGGGACTCAATCGTGGTGGTGTCAGTTCTTGTCGAGTAAGGCGGTTCCTTCGGTGGTACTCCGAAGATGGTTATGTGGCTTCGGTCCTTTGGGACAGGGTCCGAATCCCTTTCTTCTGATTCTCTACTCGGCGTCCTCGGTCTCTCCTTTCTTTGGTGTAGTCTTTCTTCTTGGATCTCTGACACGTGTCCCGAGGGTTTTTACCCTCCACGGTTTGCCTATTTCCTTTCCTTGTATCGAAGATGCGAGGAGAGGAAATTGCACCTCTTCCTTACCATGTAACCCCACTACTTGCCAGGTGTGAATTTTTTCGACACGTTCTTCCTATTCTCGAGGATTTCGCGGCTTTTTACCTTCTGACCGGCAGCGCCGGTCCCTCTTTCACTATTTAAGTTTTGGTTCTCCCTCTAAAAAATACTTTAGCCCCTTCGTATCCATCTTCCTTGGCACCGGCGCTTTCTTCCCGTGAGACCTCCCAACTCATAACTTCATATCAGGCATTCTTTCCGCGTTTTTCTTCATGACCCTTTGTTTTACTCCTCCTATTATTTCATAAAGTCGATTCTTTTTGAACTTTCCTCATCTTCCTGTCCTCTGATCCATATTGCCTCTGCAACTTCCGGTCGCCGGCGACATCAGTCTTCCCTTTCTGTGTTTTTTTTTCCTATGTCGTATTCTTCTAAGGTTGATGCCCTTGTTCTAAAGATGAAAGGCATGGGCTTCAAAGAAGAGGGATTTCAGATTGAAGCCATTAGCTCTTCCAGATTGACTCCAGAGCTAGTTGAGGAGTATCAATGTGATGAGAACAGGCTCTTGGTGACATTTCATCAAATGTCTCAGGGTTACTTCCTCCTATTTACAAGCCTTCAAATCCTTTGTTTCTTCGCATTCTTTGCTCTCTTCCTAAACCTCGAGGGGTGATGCAACTTACTTGCAGCTCCATTTTCCTTATCAATCAGTGGGTTCTTCGCTCCGAAGATAATTTCCCTGCTGGATCTACAGCGAGGTTCTATTTTACTGCTGAGAATTTCTTTAAGCATTACGAGCCCTTTTTAACCCTAGACAACGAATTTGCTCCTTGGAGGGTCAGCTTTCGGTCCGTGGAAGGTAGCGAAAATATCATCCCTGAGTCCTTGGACTACTCCATGGATGAAGATTGGTACTCGGAACCTATACTTCTTGAGGGTCCTGTGCTCCGAGGTTGGAAGGATGCTGGTCGGTACTTCCCTCGGACCGAGTTTGATGCAGGGCATGAGTTTCGGACTAATCATTTGTTCTCCATTCACTTTTCTGACGAGGATAGAGGGTTATCTCGCTCATCTTCGGGGAAGGGTAAGGGCATTTCCATGGAGCCTTCGGGCAGCTTAAAGCGTTCCCGAACAGATGAGGAGACTATGCAGCAGGTAACAAATACTTTCCTATGTTCTTTTCTTAGAGTATTCATACTTGCCTCTATTTGTTTCCTGAGAAAGACGGGTCCTTATCTGTAGGGAAAGTCTTTGGGTGTCTTAAACCTGAGCAATGATCTGATGGATTTTGAGTATGGGGGAAATTCGGAAGTTCCTCAGCCGCTGAAAAATTCTGTATTTCAGAAGATTCTTAGGGGAGTTCTGCCCAAACGTCGTCGAGCTGCTACGATACCCCTGGTGGAATCAACGAATGCTGGCAAGGAGGTGTCAGCACCGAAGACAGCTGAAACGGTTATCAAAGAAGTGGGTCTCGTTAACCCCTCCGTTACTTTGCCTGTTACCACCATCGGTGCCTCTGCCTCAGCTATAGTAGGTCCTACGGCTGCTGCCACTGGTGTTGCTTCGGACGTTGTGCTTACAGATTCTTCTATGCCGAGTGCTACCATCGGTGCCTCTGCCTCAGCGATAGTAATTTCCACAACTGCTGCTTCCGAACCTTCTATTCTTTCGTCGGAGAGAATTGTCACTCCAGTGGACCTCCTTGTTCCCCGAAGGGATGGTTCACTTGTTGAGATGGATTCTTCCAAGGAACTTGTTGCCAGCTTTCCGCGGAGTTCGAAGTTTTCGCCTGCTCCGAGTTACGCTAGTAAATATAGGCAATCATACACTGCGGAAAGGTTTAAAGAAGTCCTTTTTGAAAACCATAATCCTGGTGATTTTACAGTTGAAGTTTCAACTCGCTTTGAAGCTTATGCTACGAATCCCTTGGGGCGTCCTTTAGATCCTGATTTGTGCAGGAAGTTAGGTGATATCTTTGGAGGTGACTGTCCCAGGGCCGATTATGACCTTCGCCGTCCACCCTTGTCCTATGAGGAGAGCTTGGCTATTCTTCAAGCGGTGAGTTGTGTTTTCGTGCTCTTTGCCCGTTCGTTGATGTTGCTGGGGTTTTGTGTTAACTGTTTATCTATAATCTTTTTTATCAGGGTGACTATCATGCCTCTGGCCTTTTGGCTCATAACTTCGATCTGGCTGGCGAGGCTGAGTAGTTTGAACGAGAGTTTTACCGGATGCAAGAGGAGCTGGCTCAAGAGAAAGTTCGCAGTGCTCTTGCGAAAAAGAATTTAATATGTACGTCTTTTTATTTTTTGTCATTTATGTACATATTTGTTTTTGTAGCGTTATGCTAAGAACAAACTTGCTGCTTGCTTAAAAGGCGAGCTGGAAGAGAGCGGGAAAAAACTCCAAGAGGCCAGATTAGCTCTTGACCGACTTCGGGAGGGTCGACAAGCGTCTCATAGTGCCTCGGGTAACGGGAGTTACCGAAGTGATAGTGGTAGGCTTTTGGAAGAGAGGAACAAATCTTTAGAAGATGTAGATTATTATAGGGCGAAAAGACAAGAAGCCGAAGGTCTTTTTGTTAAAGAGAGAAAAAAAGGGGACCAAGCCGAGCGCCTTCTCGAGGAGGCGAGAAATAAGAATGCGGCCCTGGCCCGAGAGAATCATTTTTTCCAACTGGATGTGGATCGTTTGACACGGGAGCGAGATGAAGCTCACTTGGAGAGGTCAATCAGTACTTCTGGGAGGGTTTTGATTGAAAGGTTAGAGGAGAACATCAAAAATTTGAAGGTTCAGATGGCAGCGCTGAAGAATGTTAACAATGATTTGGTTACGAAAAATGGTACTCTGGAAAGGAGTTGTAGTGATATATGTCTGGAACTTGCTGCAGCTAAGAAGTCGAAAGACTATTTTGCTCGTCTCATTGATGAGTATCGAATAGAACTAGCTAAGAGTGGGGCAATTACTTCCGAAGATGTTAGGAAAAATGCCTCCATGCCTCGCTTCTCTAATCAACATGAGGTTTCGGAATATATAATTTTTAAAGAAAGTAGGGAGCTAACCCAGCTTTTCTTTTGTTCTGTTTCTGTCGTATCCCTGAGTGAGCTTGATCGTCCTATC
>JAJJMA010263859.1:0-18607 GCA_023529015.1 Papaver nudicaule | reverse complement strand
GCCCGTGAGGTAGTTTCCTCTAACTTAGATATGGATTGTTGGGTAGTATGCATAAACAAAAGTAGAGTTTCTTCCAAACTACGAACTATGGGTTTGGATACATCATTCGTCACAAAATTCTGAGATTTTTCATCTACTTCATATAAATAATTATCCCCATAATATTGGGTTTGGTACTCATGTGAATAATCTTCATAATCAAAGTGATTAGAATTTCCATACCTGAGACGCTTCTGTTCCAGAATTTCCTTGTGCCGTGAACCATACATATATTCTCCCAATGATTGTTTTGACGATGAATCATCTCGATAAAAATCCATAGCATAAATTCTCTACTAGTGTATCTTCAAGCCACTCCCCGGCAGCGGCGCCAAAAACTTGATCGGTCGGAAAACCGACTCTTGTAATACCGCAAGTGCACGGTGTCGAGGATGTAGACAATAGCAAATACGGTTCGTTCCCACATAGAGTGTTTAAAGATAGCGGTGTAGAAATAAAAGATAATCAAGGTGAAAAATATATGTTAGGGATTCGGGAATTCATTGCAAAGACGAAAAGACGAATTTAATTGTGTTCTCACAAAAGTCTTGTATTAATTCCAAGAAGATTTGTTTGGTCTAGACCCGAAAATTAGATATTCAAAGTGCTCACTATACATGGCATAGAGAGTCAAGGAAGAATCATAAAAAGATAATCAATAGGATCGATAAATGATTTCGTTCAATGCCGAACTATGAAGTATACTTGACATAAAACATGAAGGGGTTATGAATCGAACATAAATAGAGACACTCAAACAATATTTATTAAGCACAAATTTAGACTTTGTTCAAGAAACACAAGCAAATCGACATCTACAACTTCATCCCTAGCCCTAACAAGAAAACTAGCAAACAATGGCTTTCTCAAAAGCCATGAAAAATATAAGAAAACAATGAGAAAAACCTAGTTTTCCCCTCTGGGGTCTGTTTTTCGCCGCTGTTGTAGCCTTCTTTTTATATGCAAATATTCTACCGTCTTTTCTCCCTTTATAGACTTCTGCCCACCATTGTATCACCAACGTCCAGCTTCAGTTACTTTCTAAACTTGATTCAGCCAATTCCACGAGCCCAGCTAACCTCACTCCATAAGCCCAGTCCAATACTTGAAAATCAAGCCCACAATCTCGAGCCATCAGTTCCTCCATGTTTTGCAACTACCAGTATGAACAGACCACAACTCAATCGACTTCCAACAACCACCAGGCAAAAACCACCGGACACCATCAACAAACTAACAGCAACAACCTCAGAAGCAATCCCACATACCATGGCAAGTCATAAATCAACGGCAACAAGGGTCGTCTTTTCTTCCCTGTACGACCATAAATTCTCCCCAATTCTTGTCACCAACTTCATACCCAAGTGACGTTATTTTCTAACCCCCGTCCTGGCCTTCACAACTGAAATGTAGTCCAGCAGTGCACCTTCAATTTTGCTGCCAAAATCCAAATCTAACACACCCAAGATCCCATATCAACCAGGACCCTTATAGCCATTGTACGCATTTCACACAACCCAGTAATAACTCCTAAAATCTCTCCATACCCATATTATGCTACTGAAACAACTCCAATGGCATGGCTAGACGACTGAACTTGACTGAACTTGGTATTGCAAAGAACTGATCATTCTGGCGTTTTAACAAACATCTGATGTGCGTGTTGCTACTGCAGTGGGAATTGCTCTCTTGATGTTGATTCTAAGCACCAGTCCCTGCAATGATATCACAATTCAACATAAACCCAATCATAATCCCATTCATACAACTTTGAATCACTTCCAATTCCTCTATCAATCTCCATTAAAAACAACAACACACCATCATCGTCTCCCCTGTTTCCTTGGCCAAAATACGACCCAATCGTCTCCATAAATTCGTACCCTGCACAATTTTATCAATCAAACAACAACCCATCACTTATTATCTGTCCAGGAATAGAAACCATGTCCTAAAACTCTAAAATACTCGACACAAAACCATGGCAGCAAAACCCATTTCTTCACCATCTTTTTGTCTTCAACTGGACTTCAAACTCTACCACTCTTTATTCTAAATTCTCTGTTAACCTACAGCCAACTTCAATCGCACCCTTAGCTTGGTCGACAACACCCTGCAACAAAGATAAAGAACTGAACTTTGAAGAAAGAGGAGAAAACCCAACTGGCGCAGATGTGTCTCTTTTAAAACAAAGAAGGGGTGGCCCTTATCGAATAACTTGGGTCCAAATAACGTGGGGGCTCAAGTAGTGATTATTACACAATAGGCCTGCCCCCAGTAAAACCTCTAATTCCCTTATATTGGAGGGCTGCCTTAATAAATCTGTAGAAACAACTGTGCCCGTCTCCAGTAATTCTTGTTCTTTAGCTTCTTTTTGTCTTCTTTCTTGTTGTAATGTCAGATTCACTTGTATCTTCTTGTAAATTGCTTAAAGCAATATTATTAATCAAATATCGAGACATTGCTAGTGCAAATATGAGTGTAAATATGTAATATTTATGCGCTCATCATTGTGCTTCACCGTCCTCAAGTGAAGTCTTTCAAATAGTCGTAGTCCAAGAAAAGGACTTCGAGATGACGACCAACCTTTATGCAAGGATACACAGATGTGTAGAGGATTGAAGTTGTATCTTGCAGAAGGTCATCTATTTATAGTGATCATCAAGGGAGGCTTTGCTTTAAAGTTAAGCAACCTTGAGTAGGGCTCAAGCAAGTTTCCGAACTTAGAAAAGTCCATAGGCTTGCTTTGAGGTCCAACTCAATCTTCTTCTAACCCGTTGATCGAAACCTAAAGTTTGTGAGAAGACTCTCTTTGATCTAATGAAGGATGGCATCGGCTCAAACAAGTTTGACCATGCATGGAAAATGTGGAAGAGCTCCATGAGCCGGATTGTGTATGAGTTCGAGAATCCAAACACAATCGGCCGAAAATTTCAACAATTAAATTTTCCATGGCTTATATGAACGCGTTCATGAACGTGAACATAGAGCAAACAGTGGAGTTCAGGAGAATTACTGAACTCATATGAACGCGTACATACAAAACTTGCTCGTTCTCTGAAATGCCTATCACCAACATATGAACGCGTAGACTGTTGAGGTCTATTTCAAGAGACAACTGTACTCACTTCTACTTAGTCATATGATCACAAGTAATGTGAATGCTAAGATAACTAATCCTTAAAATTCCTTCGGTCACATAAGCAACATCATAGACTATTTTAAATGATAGAATAGTAAAACGAAATTGAAAAGTAAACCTTTCTTTACTTTAATGAGGACGATATGTTTTATCAAGTATGTAAGCTCCGGTCTTCATCTTCAGTGGTCTTCGTCTTGAATACCTAATCCTATCCTAGTCCGAGTTGTATTGTAGACTTATCAAGGATTGAGTTATTGTCATCTAAACTTGACAACTGATTTGAGATAGCAACATCAATGGGTTCAACCGAGCAATGCTCTAACAGTTAGTTTAAGGTTATATTTGTGAATAAATTATCTTTGGTAATTACTTGCAAGCTATTATTTGCAATGCGTTGGATTAATTGGAAAAAAACTCGTTGTTAGGAAAGAACTATGTGAGGAAACAAATCAATACTTGCCATCTTAGAAGAGTTCATTCCTTATACAATGAGAATACTAGAATCTCAAGTTAGCTTTATCTCAAGCAACTAAGCCTCATTGATTCACTATAAATAGAGAGGACCATGCATTGTACAACTCAATCCCTTACACATTCGTGTATCATTGTATTGCATATTCGTTCTCCTAACCGTAATATCGGTTCGACTATAAAGAATTCACTTTGGGGATTCGTGAAGAACAAGTTCTAAACCTATCCTAATTGATAGTTTTGTTCTTGTTGATTGGTCGTCTTTCTTGTTCACGAACAAGTTGAGGGATGTAAAGAGAACCAATCGGGATAGAAGAATTTCGCCTAGGCGTTGTGTGCTGGTAAGTCCTGAGGAGTTTCTACAAGGGAATCACTCAAGTCTTCTTGATTGACCTTGTTGGTAATAGCTTCGGAACAAGTTCTCTTAATCCGAACTATTGAGCTAGGGTTTTATTCCCTAAGCTCTATAGATTCCGTTCACCAAAGTTGAATATCCAAAAGAGGAATCTTCGCTTCCCTGTTGGAGGACATGTTTGTTGTTTGAAAAAGCAGGGGTACCGAAATACAACCAACTTTTCGTTTGGGCTCGTGATTCTTATGGTAAGATATAGACGATCTCAAAAATCAATATCCAAATATGATAACCGGAGTGGGATCACAAGTGATAGGTCCAAATCAAGATAAATCTTGGCAAATCCCCTGGATGGATTATGGACCAACTCGACGGTTATTAATAACGTACTTCTTGTGTTTGCTTTAATTATATAATCAGAGATTATAATGCGGAAAGTAAAGCACACAAGACACAAAGATTTTTTTAATGAGGAAACTAAAACCTGTAGAAAAACCTCGGGACCTCGTCCAGATTGAACACCACACAATACTAACTGTCTAAAAACACTAGCCTACTATAAGACTTCGGTCTGGGATGTAGCAGAGACCAACTCAAGCCCTCTAAGCGAATTGGCTATTGTCGCACTCCTTACGTCTCTAGATCCCCCACAGATCGTCACGCACTTGATTCCCCTAGCTGGCGTCCTTTACAGGCCTAGGAGTTGCTTTAACCGTTGTTAAAGGATTGTGTCAACTATACCGGCTTTGCAACCTTAATTATTGATTGTATGTTTCAACTGTCCTCTTCGGTTTAACATACGTAAGTTGACTTCCTTCGGATTGTTCCAGGTCATACGGAAAAGAATCACTTAAAAAACTTACACAACTGGAGCTAACTAGGTCTTACAACACCGTGTGCAGCCGTACGTTTCTTCCTTCAACCTTGTATGTAACGTATCAGTTCTTGAATGGCCTTATTGCAGAAGGGAAGGACCGTATAATAGACAAGAACGTGATCAGGTTCCCAAGGTTACAGGCTAATCTGATAACAACCACAGAGGTACATTATATCCTACTTGTGCTTCCCAACCTTCAAGAAAAGTCTTTATAGTCATTAGGTAAATCCCACAGAGGAACTGCTACCTAATAGAGGATGACTATACCACAACAAGCTTATACCGAAGTGCACAGAGTTTACGATCAATTCCACAGAGAAACTTCACGTATGCTTGATGCTTGTAGATTTCGTTCTTTAACCCTCTATTTATAGCACACAATAAGATAGGTTGCTTAGGAATAAAGCAACTAGTTTCTTAACCTACAAGTTAGCAAGTGTCCGTGTAAACGAACCCGTTACTTGGCTTGCACACAATGAAACCCTAGATTTATCTCAATTGGAAATCTTTAAACATTTATCTCCCAAGTGTTATGTTAGCTCAAAAACACTTCAAGCTAGAGATCCAACCGACCAGAGATAATCTTTATCTTATTGACACATTGAAATTCGTTAGATAGACCACACAAGATATTTTGATAAGCACAAGTCCAACTAAGAGATAAAGGAGTCAGAAGTTTAACCCGCTTGAAATCCCAGAAGAATATCCACGTGGACGGTTCGGGAACCGTCCAACTGAATTCTGACCAAATTCATCGAATCTGTGGTTCACGTACATGTACGTTTACAAATTGATGTTTTGGAACTCAGGAGTGAAATCCAGAGTCACTGTTCACGAACCGGTTCGTGAACCGCCGTTGTTCAGAATTAGGGTTTAACTTGATCCGCTGGAAGTTTTGGGCTGGGCCAGTACTTAGACGTGTTATTACGCCCTCTACTATAATCCACTGGACTCTGCTCTAGAGTACTCCTTTAGATTCATCCGTTTCCTACATGTGATTTGCAAGCAAACCAATGCAATAAAAAGGGCATCGAATATATCTCATGCATCTTGTAACCTTAATACAAAATCTCAATCGCTATAACACTACTATAACACTACTAAAGTAGAATATAAGAATTTCCATAAAAGTCATAACTCCTACTAACCTTTTGTCGATGAAGAATATTCGATGTCTTCTTTATAATCACTGTCTTCGTCTTCAAGGTCTCTACTACTTTGTTTATATCCCAATTCCTAAATCTAAACTCTAGTAGGATAAATCAAGAATTGTGTTTTGACACCTAAACTGACAACCAGCTTGACATACCAACGCTAGTGGGTTTGACCGGACAATGCCCTAACAGTGTTAAAGCTTCACTGCGACTGAAGAAACTTCTGGTGGTTCACGACGTTACCTTTGGTGACTACTAGGGGAATCAAATGTGTAGGATCTTGCGAGGTCCAACAGACATAAATAGTGACACTGCAACTGAATCGCTTGGAGAGCGGGTTCGGCTTCAACTACATCCCATTCTGAAGTCTGGTAGTAGGCTAGTATTTGTAGCGGCTTAATACAACATGGTGCTCAAACCTGGACTAGGTCCCGAGGTTTTTTTGATGGATTGCAGTTTCCTCCTTAACAAAAGCTTTGGTGTCTTGCATTACTTTATTTCCGCATTATATCGTTGATATTATTGAAAGTGGTATTGATATCAATCTATTAGTACAGACTCTATTAGAATTATTTGTGAGCTCAGAATCCATTAGTACAGACTCTGACATTTAGATTGTTTCAAGTTCGTGAACGACCGAGATTTATTACTTGTGGGAATTTGGGTTTTGGAAAAGAGATCTATCTAGTTGACCTTGTGACATAATCCCCGTGAATGTACGTGTAGGGGGTAAAACCCCTCGGAACACGTGTCTCGCATCCAAGAAGCCTAACCACTTCGAGAGGATCAGCAGTGAAATCTCGGACTAGCCCAAAGAAGAGGTCATACACGAACGAAGGAGAAGACTCGAAGGGAAAGGATTCGGACCACGACGAGGGTCCGAAGACCAAGAATCAACTTCGGAGCGTCACCGCCTTACTCGACAGGGACTGACACCACCACGATTGAGTCTCTTGTCCTATTAGCTGTAAACCACCCAAGCTCGGCCTATATAAGGCGAGCTTGGAAAACTTTGTAAGGGTTGGATTCTTTTTGGGTAGAACCTAAGCAGCAAGAGAGGGATTAGGTCCGTATCTCCTCTGGTTCCTTAGGGTTATATTCCATGTAATCTCGACATTGAAATACATATAAATCTTTATACATTTAGCATTTGCTTTTATATCTTGATTATTGTTCTGTTACCTTCGGTATTGTTCTAAGGGTCTTTGCACCATTGAATCTTGTCTGAAGTTACTGTATGTATGAGTAGATCTGATGGATATGGTGTCTTATGAACCTATGCAGATTTTCTACTCGTACAGTTTGGCGCTAGAAACAGGGATGATTAAAACAACTTAGGGTTTGCCTGTGATTTTTTGGGTTTTCAAATTTTTAGCATATTTCCTTATCTATTCAAAAGGTTTTCAAAGACTTGTTTTTCTCAAAAGAAGCTCTTGTATCTTAGGCATCTAAAAGAACCTTAAAGGCTTTAGCATGTTTAAGAGTTTTCTGAGCACAGTAGCAGGTGATAAAATCATCCATTAAAGAGTTTCAAAAACCTAGGTATGGTAAAGCCGATTTCTAAAAGGGGCAGTTCCTTCTCGTCGTTCTGAAAATATTTGCGTAAATTCATTTTAGGGTTTTTAAAATTCACACTATATTTGGAAATAAAACTCCATAAAAAGAAACTGATGAGGAAGATGATTTGAGCTAAAAGACAAAATAAGTAGTTAAAGGATATACCTAAAAAGGGCATATACGACTTATATTTCGTCTGAAAAATCCGTTGCAGTGTACAGACTTACATGGCCGACAAAGTACACTGCGCTAGCCGCCTTGGACCTCACGGGTTTTTTGTTTTTTGACAGGTCATAACCAGAATGGCTTCAAAATCGGATCAGGCTCTGAAGCAGCGAGTAGGATCCTCGAAGCAAGGGACCGGATCATCAAGACAACATTTCACTAGATTCTCGACAAGTAAAGGGTTATCCCCCGAGGTGGCGGCTAGCACAGTCCAACACAGGGAACCAGTAAACGAGAACGAGGTATATGTAGAAGACTTAGGCCCCGAGGGAGAAGGATTTCCAGAGGCAGAAGAACCACCCCAACAGCAAATACAAGAAGAAAATGGGGAAAACGACGAAGAAGAGGATGAAGCGTCCGATCCTGACAATGAAATGCCTGAGCACCAGCCTACTGAAGAAAATACGGCAAGAGCTGCACGATTTAGAAAACTAATCTTGAAAAACAGAAAAATAAAAAAGCTAAAGAAGCAGCTGGCCGAAGCAAACAAAAAGGTAGCAGAAAAATCGGCATCCAACTACAGAGGAAGCAGCGAAGGACACTCTCGTCCGAACAACGTATCTCAGCCGAAGGAACCCTCCGAAGCTAAAAAGCACATCAAGACCAAGGGCGCCAGCAAAGGTCAAGGAATCACGGTGTCAAGCAAAAGGACCGAGCCTCCAGCGTATACGAAGGCAAGCCTACAGATATTCAGCGATGGAAACCCAAGGAAGAAGGATGCCGAAGCAAAGGCCCTACAGCAAGTAATGTTGGATCAGATCAAGGCGCTCCGAGCAGAGCTTTTTGACAACCGAATTCAATCAAGTGACAGGATAAAACTCACTCAAGCCATGAATGATGTTAACCGCTCTCCACTAAGCCCCGAAATCCTTTCGCTGGCAATTCCAGTAAAGTGCACAATGCCCACCTTCACCTCCATTTTCGATGGTTCGGGAGACCCCACCGTGCATATCAAAATGTATCTCCGAGTCTTTTTGGCTTACGCTAATAGAGACGAAGTGCTCTGCAAGTATTTCCCTTCTAGTTTGAAAGGAGAAGCTCTCGCCTGGTATGATAATCTCGCAGCTGGCTCGATCTCATCTTTCGAGGAGCTCTCCAAAGTTTTTATACTGCACTTTCTGTACAACAACTCCTCCAAGCCTGGGGTGGAGAAACTATTCAGCATTAGGGTACACCCAGGAGAGTCGACAAAAAGTCTAACTAGCAGATGGACCAAACAGTGTGTAGAGGTGGGAAATGGAGCTACGGAAAAAGACAAAGTACGCGCATTTCTCAATGCTCTGGATAAAGACCATCCTCTATACGACAGACTTTTCTCAAAAAACCTCGAGACGCTACAAGACCTTCGAAAATACCAGAAGGAACGAATTACCTTGGAGGAAATCAAGGAGCAAGCAGCCTTGGGGAAGGAGACAATCTTAAAACAGGTCTACTCAATAAACAACTTATCGCTTGAAGAACGAGGACAAGCAATGAACACTCAATTCGGGGACCAGTCGAAGCGAGGAAGGCAAGATGATAACGGTCGCTATGGGAACGAAGGCAAATTCGGTGACGGCAAGTACCATGATAACAGAAAGTACAACGATAACCGAGGAAACAACCCTCGGGGAGAGTCCGAAGGAAACGGTAACCAGCAAGGACAAGGAAATAGAAAATTTGGGACGGTTAAACCAGGATTTCCTGCATTTCACGATAGGAAACTCCCAAAGCTCTGTGTGCCCATCGAAGACGCTCTTTGGATCATCGAGCAGTCTGAATTTGCCAGCGAGATCAGATATCCCCGAAGTAGGGGAAACCAGCCGAAACAAACGAAAAATTCAAGAGAATACTGCCAATTCCACAAGTTTTATGGACATACCACAGAGGACTGCGTTACGGCACAGGATCAGATTTATTTCTTTATAGCCAGAGAACAATTCAAACACCTTCTAGAGCTACCTAAACCACCCCCAAATCAACCACAACTTAAGGAGGAGCCAAAGCACGAAGCTTATGTGATTACGATCGACAGGGTTATTCCAAGGTTCGGAGCTTGCAATTCCATTGTTCATACAAAGGGTCTAGAAGGAATCCAGACAGTTCGCATTCACAAAAGGGATTTGGAGGGTAAGGAGATACTCAGTGTGATCACAAAGAATCGCTTAGAGGAGTGGCAGAAGCAGCCCGTGTTCTTTTCAGCGGCAGACATCCCCCATGAGGGAAGAATGCATAATGACCCTCTGGTCATCACACTTCAAATGGGAGAGATAGCCATGCCTAAAGTACTGGTGGACCCCGGGAGTTCTGTAGACATACTATTCGGGCAAACATTTGACAAGATGAAGGGTAAGAAAGTCGCTCTGGTTCCTTCGGCCTACAACATATTCGTTTTCAATAGAAAGTCGTCAACACCTCGGGGGGAGCTAATGCTCACGACTCATGCTGGCAGCCAAAAGCAACCAACCTTATTTTGCGTGGTAGACATAGACTCTCCTTACAACGCCATCGTAGGAAGGCCATGGCTACACAGCATTATGGGTGTCGCGTCCACCTTGCACCAAAGAATCAGGTTCCCAACCCCAAGAGGGATTGCAGAGATCCCAGGTGATCCTACCGAAGCTCGAGCTTGCCACGAAATAGATGTTCAAGCAAAGGAAGGTGGCAAGGAATGTTCGGAACATGCTAAGAACCCGAGAATATCAGACGAGAGCATAGAAAGATTCATAGCTGACACCGAAGCTGGAATGCTAAGCGAAAAACAATACGGCAGCAAAGAGAGCCAGTGTCTCGAGAACCGAGAACAGTTCCTCGTGGCAGCACACAGCCTACAGACTCCGAGCGAACAATTAGGCGAATCTAGCGAAGGCAAGAACATCCAGCAAGAACCTTTCTGGGCAGGACCATTTGTCATCGAAAGGCAACTTGACAACGACACGTATAGCTTGATCAACCTCGAAGGTCAGAGGTTAAAAACCCATGTGGAGGGAAAACACATGAAGCACCTAGTTTAAGAACGTAATTTCTTTTGTACGCAATATTCGAAGAGATTTAATAAATAAAGATAACACTCATTGATGCAACTCCCTTCGGAATCAAACTCTAGATCCTGTCAGGACAGGTAAGAAACCTCCTGGCTAAGAGCCATCACAAAGGCTGTAACGCTAAAGGCAAAAAATGCCAAACAGGCTGTAACGCCAAAGGCAAAAAACGCCAAACAGGCTGTAACGCCAAAGGCAAAAATCGCCAAAAAACATAAAGACCTCGAATAGCAGGCACAGAGCCGATGACCATATAAATCGTAAGGGCCCTACGAGCTATATGGCACGGTCCTCTACCCACAAGACACCCCGTTAGCGGTGAGCACTTTGAATCAAGGCTACAAAAGCTGACGATGCATTCGTACTCCCTACCAAACGGCCACGAGGACCTCGCGTTCTCGGGCGCCGAGGGGACGATAAAAGGGATTAACATCTACCTATAGAGGAAGATGGAACCCCGAGGCAGTTGATTTGCTTGCATTTACAAGCGAATTACTCAACCAAGGGACCTCCTCAAAACAAAAAACAGTCCTGAGGAGGGGCATAACAATAGAAAAGTAAACAAAATAAATTCTTTATATATATATGTATGTAAATGTAGGACACGAAGAGTGATAACAAAAAACGCGTGTATAAGCAAAATGACGTGGACGCAGCCACAAAAGAAAAGAGTACACAAGCCAAGGGCATCAGCTATCCTTCGAACAATCGGCACCATCACGAGGACCATCCTCGGAACCATGAACGAATTCGCTCGGGCCATCATGGGTACCTTCGGCAGCATCACCAAGATTCCCTGAATCACCTCTCGCATTATCATCATCATCACCACCACTAGCCACCTTCAAAAACTTTTCAAGTAGGCCCCTCCTCCGAAGCTCATCTCTAGCTAGGGCCACATAAACCTCCTGAGGGAGCAGATACTCATCAATAGGAGATACAACGTCCGAGTCATGCGCACCAATAGCGCCATAAGTAGGAGGTTCCACGCCGATAGTTCTAAAAAGGGAGCGACCATGCTTTCGGCATGCCATACTAGTAGTAAAGGCAGTAGTTAAAGCAGATCGAGAAAGAAGTTCTTCTACAGCTTGACCATGTCTTAACTCATGATGCACAAGGGCAAAGCCGATCACCAGGCCCCTCACGCTCGCCTGACATTTAAGACGGAGCTCCCGTTCCTTGGATAGCAATTCGGCATGATTTGTCACTTCTTCAGAACGACGCCTGCGTTCGAGCTCAAGTTCTTGAGAAAATCTAACCGAATCAGCAGAGCGACGCCGGCGTTCTTCGGATAATTCTTCAGTCAACTGCTTAACCCTGCTCTCAGCCTCCAACTTCAAATCGGATTCAGTCACCAGCTGACTTGAGGCATCGTCCCTCGCTGCCTGGGCATCAACAACCTGCTTCTTCAAATTAGCTTCGATGCCTGAAAACGAAACAACAAACATAAGAATAACAGGACGACGACTAAACTAAGGCTACGAAGTAAGCAGAAAAGCAAAGGAAAATTTGGGTTAGCTCCCTACTCTCTTTAAAAACCACATATTCAGCAACCTGGTGCTGATTGGTAAATCGGGGTATCGAGGCATTCTTTCTCACATCCTCAGAAGCAATGGCCCCACTCTTAGCTAACTCTATTCGGTACTCATCAACAAGAGCAGCAGTCTGAACGTTCGATTTGTTTTCCAAAGCAAGTTCCCGACATATATCAGTACAACTCCTTTTTAGAACATCATTTTCAGTAACCAGGTCCTTATTAACATTCTTCTGTGTAGACAGCTGCACCTTCAAGTCTCTGATTTTCTCCTCTAACCTTTCAATTAAAACCCTACCAGAGGCATTGACCGACCTCTCCGAACGAGCCGCATTTCGCTCTTGCGTCAATCGAGTCACATCTAGTTGGAAAAAATGATTTTCTCGGGACAGCAACGTGTTTCTATTTCTAATTTCCTCGAGAAGGCGTTCGGCTTGATCCCCTCTTTTTCTCTCATCTACATAAAGACTTTCGGCCTCTTGCCTCCTCGCCCTGTAATAATTCACATCTTCTAAGGCTCTATCCCTTTCTTCCAACAACGTAGCACTATCACTACGATAGCCTTCGCTACTTGAGGCAATCTGAGACGATTGTCGACCATTCCGAAGTCGATCAATAGCCAATTGGGCCTCCTGAAGTTTTTTCTCGAGCCCTTCCAGCTCGCCTTTTCAAAAGCAAGTAGCAAGTCTGTTTTTAGCAAGGCTGCAAAAAACAGATGTTCCCAAAAAGCAACAGGAAAAACAAGGGACTTACATATCGATTGTTTCTTTGCCTCAGCACTGCGAACTTTCTTCCGAGCCAGCTCCTCTTGCATACGATGAAACTGTCGCTCATGATACTCAGCCTCACCAGCCTGATCAAAGTTATGAGCCAGGAGACCAGAGGCATGGTAATCACCCTAGCAAAAAATAGCAGACCACAAGTGAACGGATTAACAAAATGCTCAGGCAACATCGGCATGAGAAACAACAACACAACTCACCGCCTGAAGAATGGACAAACTCTCCTCATAGGACAAGGGAGGATGACGAAGATTATATTCGGCACGGGGACAGTCACCTCCGAAGATGTCACCAGGCTTCCTGCAGAAATCCGGATCTAAAGGCTGCTCTACGGGATCCGAGGCATAGGATTCAAAGCGAGTTGAAACCTCGGCAGTAAATTCGCCAGGATTATAATTTTTAAACAAAACTTCCTTAAACCTCTCGGCAGTATAAGATTGCCTATATCTGCAAGCATAACTCGGAGCAGGCGGAAAACTTGAACTTTGTGGAAAGATGGCGACGAGTTCCTTAGAGGAATCCATCTCAACATATGAACCATCCTCTTGAGGAATAAGGAGGTCTGCTGGAGTAACAATTTTCTCCGACGAAAGAATAGAAGGCTCACCAATAGCATTCATAGAAATTACCATCGCCGAGGCAGAAGCACCAAGAGCAGCTCTCGGCGTGGAAGAGGTGGAAGGAACAAAGTCTGAAGAAGCATTCGCCCTCACAGATGTAGGAGCTACTATAACCGAGGCAGTAGCTCCACTGGTAAAGGAAGGCAGGGTAATTCGAGGGTTTGTAGCGACCACCTCCTTGATAACCACCTCAGTCGCTGTCGAGGTTGGCATTTCCTTATCAGCACTCGTAGCCTCTTTCGGAGGAGCTTTAGCAACCTGGCGACGACCAGTTTGAACTCCTTTCAGAATCGTTTGTAAAACAGATTTTTTTAGCGGTCAAGAAACTCCAGGATTTCCCCCGTAGTTAAAATTCATCAGACCACGACTAAGGCTTAGGGCACCTAACGGTTGTCCCTGCAGATAAGGATCCGTCTTTCTCAAGAAACAAACAGAGGCAAGTATGAATACTTCGGAAAGGAACGAAAAGAGAGTATTTGTTACCTTCTGCATAGTCTCCTCATTAGGCCGAGGACGCTTTAGGTTGCCCGAGGGCTCAGCGACGACATCCTTGCCCTTTCCCGAAAATGAGCGAGATAACCTCTTATCCTCGTCAGAAAAATAAATAGAAAACAGGTGTTGAGTCTCAAACTCGTGACCTACCTCGAACTCAGTCCGAACAAGGAATCGGCCAGAGTCCTTCCAACCTCGGAGTATAGGACCTTTGAGAAGTATAGGCTCCGAAGACCAGTCTTCGTCCAGTGAATAATTCAAAGATTCGGGGAGAATGTTTCGGCTACCTTCCACCCTCCGAAAGCTAACCCCCCAAGGAGCTAACTTATTGTTTATAGTCAAAAAGGGCTCGTAGTGCCTAAAAAAGTTCTTGGCAGTAAAATAGTACTTCGCTGTGGATCCGGGAGGGGAATTATTCTCAAACTGAAGAACCCACTGATTGATAAGAAAGATTGAACTGCAAGTAAGTTGCATCACACCTCGAGGTTTAGGAAGAGAGCAAAGGATTTCAAGGAACAAAGGATTAGAAGACTGATAAAGAGGAAGAAGCAACCCAGCAGATATCTGATGAAACGTCACCACAAGTATGTCCTCGCTACATTGATACTCCCTGACCAATTCTGGAGTCAATCTGGGAGAATCAATGGCCTCAATTTGAAAGCCCCTTCCATCAGGATTCACACCATTTAACCTTAAAGAAAGAGCCTCATTCATGGAAAAAGACATGGAAAAAGAAGATGCAGATAGGAAAACGCAATACCGCCGGCGGACGGAAATAGCAGAGGCCACTTGAAATAGAGAAAGGGACGAAGGGAAAATCCTAAAGAAACCAACTTTATGAAAGAAAAGGAAGATTAAAACAATGGGTCAAGGAGAAAGGAACGGATAGTTCACCTGATATGAAGATACAAATTGAGGTTTCGCAGAAGAAAACCACCGGCGCCGAGAAAGATGAAAACGAAAGGTCTAAAAAATTTTTAGAGGGAGAAGCGAAACTTAAATAGTGAGAGAAACCGGCTCTACTAGTCAGAAGGTGAAAAGCCACGAGCTTAGGAGAACGTGTCAAAAAATACGCACCTGGCAGGTAGTGGGGATGCTTGACAAAGAGGTGGCAGAGAGAGTTTCCTCTCCTTGCATCTTCGATACAAGGAAAGGAAAGAGGCAAACTGTAGGGGGTAAAACCCCTCAGAACACGTGTCTCGCATCCAAGAAGCCTAACCACTTCAAGAGGATCAGCAGTGAAATCTCGGACTAGCCCAAAGAAGAGGTCATACACGAACGAAGGAGAAGACTCGAAGGGAAAGGATTCGGACCACGACGAGGGTCCGAAGACCAAGAATCAACTTCGGAGCGTCACCGCCTTACTCGACAGGGACTGACACCACCACGATTGAGTCTCTTGTCCTATTAGCTGTAAACCACCCAAGCTCGGCCTATATAAGGCGAGCTTGGAAAACTTTGTAAGGGTTGGATTCTTTTTGGGTAGAACCTAAGCAGCAAGAGAGGGATTAGGTCCGTATCTCCTCTGGTTCCTTAGGGTTATATTCCATGTAATCTCGACATTGAAATACATATAAATCTTTATACATTTAGCCTTTGCTTTTATATCTTGATTACTGTTCTGTTACCTTCGGTATTGTTCTAAGGGTCTTCGCACCATTGAATCTTGTCTGAAGTTACTGTATGTATGAGTAGATCTGATGGATATGGTGTCTTATGAACCTATGCAGATTTTCTACTCGTACAGTACGGGTTGATTGTCTATCAGGTTCGTGATTAAAAGTTGGTGGTGTACCTTGGTATCCCTCATTTTCAAAGAAAAATCACAATATCATCAAAAAAATTATCCCCTTAGCCATAAGAGTTAGAAGCATAAATTTTGATAATCTTCATGAAATTCTTTTCCCGAAGGAGTTATCGCTATAAAACAATTTCATGGTACGCAATACATTCACAAGAATAATCAATAAAGATTAAGTATTGAAATTATCAATATTAAAATTTAATTAAATAAATTCTATTAATTAATGGCAAAAAAAACAAACAAACATGGAAGTAGCTAAAGCATGCAAAGCTTAAATAAAAAAGATAACTACTTCTAGTATAGTGTTACCCAAAACCCTCAGGATAAGACAAAGTCATTAAAAAATAGTTAACTATGCTTCACGAATACAAAATTTGTTTGGATTCTCGAAGAATTCTTGTATAAGTGGCTTATAATCTTCTAATTCAATTCAGAGAGTCTTTGAAAGGAGGGGATACCAAGGTACACCACCAACTTTTGAATTCGTGAACCTAGTTGATCAGATTACTTGAACGATCTCACAAATCAATATTCAAGTAATAACCCGAGTTTAGTTCTTTGTTCAAAAACCGAATCCTAATAAGAACAAATTCTCATAGATCTCAATTGAGATAGATTCACTCAAGGGTTGAATCAACAAACTTGGAAAACTTTAATTATATAGATCATAGACAATATAATGCGGAAGGTAAAAGTAATGCAAGACACCAGAAGTTTTGATAACGAGGAAACCGCAATCAGCAGAAATACCCCGGGACCTAGTCCAGATTTGAACACACACACAATATTAAGCGAACACAAACGCTAGCCTACTATCATACTTCGGACTAAAATGTATCGAGACTGAATTAACCCTCCAAGCAACTCAGCTATGTACCGTTGTGATCCTACATCTTTTGGTTCCCGCAGAAACCTACGTCTTTTGGACCTCTAGAATGTATTGAGACTGAATTAACCCTAGATGACGTCCTTTATAGGCCTAGGAGTTGATCCACTTCCCTTTGTGAAGACTAGCGCTACTCTGCATCTAACAAGACTTTTGGTTGTACTCGATTTGTCTTTCAACAAAGAATACGATAAGTGATTTCCTTTAGACTTAAAGTCAAGTTTAATGGAAATCGATATGCTAATTAGGGCTTATTGATCTAGCATAACTAGTTTTACCTCGTAACGCGTGACGAACTTGATTTAAGACCTAGTTCGTGAATTTGCGTTATGTAGCTTATAAACCTTATAACACTGAGTGCAGCCGTATGAAGCTTCTATCAAATCTTTAGTCTTTATTGATTGAATTGACCGCAACAAAACAATCGACCTAAGATACAGGATCAGGAATATTAATTCTGACATGTGTTTCACGATCCTCAAGTGAAGTCTTTCAAATAGTCGTAGTCCAAGAAAAAGACTTCGAGATGACGACCAACCTTTATGCAAGGATACACAGATGTGTATAGGTCTGGTTTGTATCTTGCAGGAGGTCATCTATTTATATTGATCGTCAAGGGAGGCTTTGCTTGAAAGTTAAGCAACCTTGAGTAGGGCTCAAGTAAGTTTCGGAACTTAAAAAAGTCTAAAGGCTTACTTAGAGGTCCAACTCAATCTTCTTCTAACCCGTTGGTAAAAACATAAAGGTCGTGAGAAGACTCGCCTTGATCAAATCGAAGGATGGCAATGGCTTAGCAAGTAAACAATGCTATAGGATCCGTGTAAATATACGTGAACGTGAAAGACTATTATGGACATGAGTTCCATGGGCCTTAATAAGAACGAGTTCGAGAATCTGTTCAAATAAGGCAAAAACTTCAAAGAGGAAGTTTTTATCCATGGCTTATATAAACGCGTTCATGGGGTGGTTTTAGAGTTCAGGAATTTTCTGAACCTTATATGAACACATTCATAAGAAACCACTCGAGTTCAGGAATTTCCCTTTCAGCTATATGAACACGTTTATGAACGCGTTGGCTGTTCAAGAGTAATTCAAGAACTAACTCTATTCCCACATGGTTCTTATGCATTGGTCACTAAGAAAATCCTAAGTGCTAAGTGTTTTAGGTGTAAAACAATAATGAGAATCTGAGGGGTAAAGTGTGTGATGATGTAATAAGAAGTTGTAATGGTATTCGAGAGGTCAAGAACGAACAAGACTCGCCTAAACCAAGAAATGGTCGTTCGATTATTGCTTCAGTTACAAGAAGAGGATATAGGGTTGGTTTAGGGAGGGAAGCAGAGAAAGATGAGATCAGAGAATTGCTATAATTTCTGTGATGTTGATGATTAAATTGCTAAAAAAGAATGGATATTCAGTTCTCACTAGATGTTGAATGCTGAATGAGAAGAGTTAATCAATTATCGATAAGACAGATTGATTATACTTGCACTGAATTAAACTGTTGAACTTGTCTGTTCGTGTTATTGTTTCCAAACTGGTCGAGTGACCTATTTATAGCAATAGAATTCCAACTGATCTCGTAAGAAGTGGAAGAAGTGGAAGAGTGGGAGTGAGGAGTGAGTGGGGTCAGTTGTTAAGAGTCTTGCGCC